>PVIY010010711.1:0-67709 GCA_004026745.1 Myrmecophaga tridactyla | reverse complement strand
CACATTGTGAAAGCTATATCATTACACAATCATCTTCAAGAAACATGGCTACTTGGACACAGCTCCACATTTTCAGGCAGTTCCCTCCAGCCTCTCCACTACAGCTTGACTAACAAGGTGATGTCTACTTAATGCGTAAAAATAACTTCCAGGATAACCTCTCGACTCCGTTTGGAATCTCTCAGCCATTGACACTTATTTTGTGTCATTTCACTCTTCCCCCTTATGGTCGAGAAGGTTTTCTCAATCCCTTGATGCTGAGTCTCAGCTCATTCCAGGATTTCTGTCCCACATTGCCAGGAAGGTCCACACCCCTGGGAGTCATGTCCCACGTAGACAGGGGGAGGGTGGTGAGTTTGCTTGTTGTGTTGGCTGGAGAGAGAGGCCACATCTGAGCAACAAAAGATGTTCTCTTGGGGGTGACTCTTAGGCCTAATTTTAAGTAGGCTTGACCTATCCTTTGTGGGGTTAAATTTCATATGAACAAACTCCAAGATTGGGGGCTCAGCCTATAGTTTTGATTGTCCACACTGTTTGTGAGAATATCAAGAATTCAACTTGGGAAAGTTGAATTTTCCCCCTTTCTCACCATTCCCTGAAGGGGACTTCGCAAATACTTTTTAACTCACTGTTAAAATCACTCTGGGATTTATTGGGGCATCACTCTGGACAAACCAACAAAATTTCATGTCCTACTCATGGTTCCATGTTAAATCCATGCTCTTACCTACCTGTGAAATGTGGGGTGCGTGTGTGTGTGTGTGATAGGGAGAGAGAGAGAGGTATTTCAAAGACAGACATGGAGATGGTGATAAGCTCATATTTATGGGTCCTCAGGAACTCCAAATAATATTCTTGGACAAAATAGTGGCTCCAATAGTGGCTTTATTTTTATTTTGCTATTATTATTATTATTATTTTTTTAATTTTTGAAAACAATTTATTTCTTTTCAGCGCTGACTTGTCACTTGAAGGTTGACTGTACAAGTGGGATATGAAATATGTCCACATTCCTCTGGAGTCTTTTGAGGCAGATAAGGAAGAGATAGCAGGAGCTGCCCTTCCAGAAAGACATACTGTTGAAATGCTGGTCATCTCCTTTGCAAAGGGTAGCTTCTGAGTTACACCTAGAAGCTGTTCTAGGACCCTGTCAATACTCATTAACAACCTGGCCTGTAAATTAGTACTCAGAGGCCCACGCCAGCTCCCTGAGGGTACAAACAACGGGTCTGTAGATAATCATGAGTCAACCTCGGCACACATGGCTAGCAACCATGAATACAAAAATTAAAAGACCTACAAAGGAAAAGGACTTGGATTGTACCTAAGTCATTGAAATAGGGGGTGGCTAACAACCTCGAGAAAATGCTACCATAACTTACTGATTTTATATAGTAGGCACTCAGCTGGTATTTCCCACTTTTTTGTTTTTAAAAAGTCAGGTACTAAGCATCTTACTTTCGTACAGTCAGTGACAATCACAAGATAATTGCATAGGTCTCTCGAATAAATGAGGGAAAAAAAGACCAAGGTGTGTTCTGAGAAAAGCTAGCACCAAGAAAAATGTTTTAATTAAACTACAGAAACAATGGTTATAGTACAGAATATTCATAAAGCAGAAAGATACACCATGTTGTAAGTACTTACAAAGATTCAAACCATTTGCTTCTTTAACATTTTTCATATTTTTAGTTCATACAACGTGATCAGATTTCCCATTTTGGGGGGACAGGGGAAAAATGTATTTTATCATCAGCTAGATGTGCTCACTGTATACTCCATTATTCATATGCAAGGCTTGGGTGACTGGAAGTGCAGTTGTCAGGCATTTCATATTTTAAATTTCCCTTTATTTATTTTCAAATATTTTTATTGTAAAACATACAAACATTCTCGGCATACAAACTTTCTATACATGATGTACAATCAACGGCTCACAAAATCATCACATAATTGTGTATTCATCACCATGATCATTGTTTCTGTGCGTTTGCATCACTCCAGCAAGAGAAAGAAAAAAGAAAGAACTCACAACATATCATACCCCTTCCCCCTCCCACTCATTGATCACTAGTTTTTCAATGTACTCAATTTATTTTAACCTTTGTCCCGCTATTATTTGTTTATTTTTATCCATATTTTTTACTCATCTGTCTGTACCCTAGATAAAAAGAAGGAGTGCTTAGTAATTTTTTTTCTCTTACATTAATCCAATAAGATTTTCATCTTATAGGTGTTGGTGAGAAAATGGAAGTTCAGAGAGATAAAGTGAGTTGCCCACTCACACAGCAAAGGGAGAGCCAGGACGTGAATCCGGAGGCCATGCTCCTTCCAGCCTTGTCACTGCCCTACCTGGAGAGGGTTCTCTTGCCATGGTGATTGCAAGGGTCAACTGGACGGTGAAATATCTCCCAGAACTTTTTCATAATTTTGTTTGGATTTTCATTGCATGTCGCATCAAAAGAACTTCGTATCCTGTGCATAGAGCTAATAATGTAATAAGACCTGTCCTGACTCTGTATATCACTGGACGAACAGAATGGACTCTTCTTTGCCCATCATTCTTACACCACAATATTGTACCAAAACTGGTAACTCTTTATCATGCACATATTTCTGGAACTAAGGAAGTAGCACAGTGGTAGTCTCTGAATGTTTGTCCTTGAAGAAGGAGCCACCAAAAAATACAGGGGAGAAAAATGTTATGAGAATATTTCTACTCTTTGATTTACCTTAGGAACTGCCCATTCCTGTCCTTCTTCTTCAAGGACATTTTTAACTAGCCAGAAAGTAAGAATGTCATGTGGGTCCTAATCTGGACATAAGCTAGGACTCAACTCAACCCATTTTTATGGGTGGTCCCAGGCAGCATCATTTTGTCTTGGTGAAGGAGGATGGAGGGGCAGGTAGCTGGGGGTTGAAACTGACATGGGGTGGGCAGTGTGGTGTCTGCCTTGGAAATGGGCTCTAGCCCAGCGTCGTTGAAATTTGGGCAGAGTCCCGGGGCCTGGGGGTCTGCAGACAGGGCTGCAGGAGAAGACTCATGAGGGGCCCTGGAAGAAGCGGCCAGTGTCCAAGCGTCACCCAGGGTGGAGGAGACCCTAACCCAGTTTCTGTAGTGGGGGCTGCCTGGGTCCTTTGGAGGGCCCGGATGTTCTCACGGAGGTGCCAGTGGCTGGGCGGGGGAAAGACTGTGGCCCTCGAGGGGGTGGGGGTGAGGCTGTGGAGTGGAAGAACAAGGAAGGCTGCTTGTGAGCGCCTGTGAGCTGTCTCCCAGAAAGACACATTTGTACGGTGGTGCGGGGGACAGTAATGCTGTGTTCCTTGTGTTGGGGGACCCAGAGCCTAGGACATCTGGATTGTGACGATTAATTCCTAAGTATACATGGACAGTGGCGCTTGTGGGAAACTGGCATATAAGAGCATCACCCATGCAGGTGGGGAGGCGGGGTGAATCCCAGGTGGGGCGGGCTTCCTACCACCACGGGGCCTTTGACAGGAGTAGGATCACCATCATGGCCTGGGGATAAGTATAGATATGTGCAATTGTGCACTACACACAGATATGCAAATATGTAAATATTTCTCTTTAAAAATTTATCTTAGGACATATCTGTAGAAAAATAAACATTTCCCCAAAATTAGCATATGAAAAGATACTCAACATCTCTGATTAGCTATAAGAAAAATACAAATCAAAGCCACAGTCCAACACCACTTCACATCTATAAAGATGGGAATCATTTTTAAAAAAGCAAAATAAGTGTTGAAGAGGATGTAAGAGCTTAGAAATCTAATGTACTGTTGGCAGGAATGTAAAATGGTATAGCCCCCGTGGAAAACAATATAGTGGTTCCTGAATAATTTAAATGTAGGATTACCGTATGACCCAGGAATTCCCTTTCTAAGTATATAGCCGAAGAAAGAGAACACAGGATATCAAACAGATACACCAAATATTTATAGCAGCGCTATCTGCAATAGCCCAAAGGTGGAAACAGCACAGTATCCATTACAGATGAACGGAGACACAAAAAGCGGGTCATACGCACATTGGAATACTATTTGGCCATAAGAAAGAATGAAGTTTGGAGACACACTGCTACATGGAAGAAACTTGAAAACATTTTGCCCTGTGAAATTACCAACACACACAATGCCGGACATTGTGTGATGTCTCTTACAAGGGACGTCTAGAAGCAGCAAATCCGCAGCGACAGAAGATAGATGAGAGATTACTGGGGAAGGGGATTATTGGGGGGGAGGGGGAGAAGGGAGAGTGTATGTTTGCTGGATATGGAGTGTGTGTTAATAAAATTAGTAATAGCAGTATATTTTATTTAGAACATTTTAGTTCTAGGATCATGGATATAGTCAGACTTTAGCAGGAGTTCTGAGTGTGGAAATCAGTGACAAGCAGACTTAGAGAAATAAAAAGCATGAAAAATAAACCCTGGGAGCCGTGGAGGATTGTGGGAAAGCGCATCAATCCAGCGACAGAAAACAGGTCAGAGGCTTGTGGGTAGAATAAAAGGGCAGATTCCCCTTGGCAGCTGTTCTGTTGCAGATTAGCCCCAGACGACATTTTCTTTGCTGTCTGGGCATCCAGGGTAGGTTTGCAGGAAACCAAGTAAAGATTAAATTCAAGGATACGCATGGCTCAGTCTCCAGGAGATCTGCCCTGTGTTCCCAGCCAGACTTTCCCAGCTTACCTAACACAACCCCCCCAAATTCCCAAGCAGTTTTTGAGTCAGACCCCTTTACAAGCTGGAACTGAACCCTCCTGTACTCCCACCGGTTCTAGGCAGCCCACCAGCGGCACAGGATGCAGTCCACGTATCTGCTAAGTTAAGTCTTTCATCTTAACTTCGTGTCTTGGTACTTTAATTAAAGGATACAAGAAAGCCGATTCCTAAAGAAAACTGGAATTGAGCCAAACCATTATACAACACGCTTACTTGCTGTAAACTAGAGCACCAGAGAAGATTTTTCTACTGGTTTGAAGGTGTTCCCCCTTTTTCTGCAGTGGGGGTAACAGTCTTGAATCCCAGTTGGCTGTAAGGATGAGACCACTCCATATTTAGTATTGTGCTTGCATAATTCTCTCCCCTTCTATTCTACCTCTACTCACTCCACTTTCATCTCCTGCCCTTGGAAGTAAATAATGATTCATTTTTCCTCAGCATTACCTTCCTTAGCACCGTGCTAGGTTTCTCACCTATCAGAGCTATAGCAGCCATAGCAGTGGCTCAGAGAGCCTGGTAAAGGGCATGGATAAGCCTGTTTGATGGAAGCAAGAGGGAATGTCCTTAACAACTGTTCATGTCTTTCTACTGCCTTTCCCAAACCTTCATTAGCTCCACCAGACAGGAAAATTATCCTGTAAGATTCAGTAGCAGTCATCATCTCAGTGTGCAGCACAATCAAGGGAATTTGCCTGCAGTTTCTGCCTGCTCCCTGTCTACTGCTCATTCATCTAAAAGGGCATGAACTTCCTGTTTCAGATGTGGCTTGCAGCCCCTGGCACAGCTTCTCTCAACTTCCCAGGGAAACAGCTTTAAAGAGTGAGAAATGGATGAGAACTCACAACACTAAGACCTAACACTGACTGGCAACCTAAGAGGAATTGCCATTAAAGATAAGGGAGCGATTGGATGCCAAAGCATGAACAACTAAGGAAAAAATAGCTAAACGGGGCTTCATCAAAATTCAAAAGTTTTGTGCATCAAAGCGCGTTATCAAGAAAATGAAAAGACAATCTACAGAAAGGGGGAAGGTTGTTAGTAAATCATATATTTGATGAAGGTTTAATACCCAGAATGGAGAAAGAACCCCTACCATTCAACAACAAAGACAGCCCAATTTAAAAATTGGCAAAGGACTTGAATAGACATTTCTTCAAAGAAGATATACAAATGGCCAACAAACATGGGAAAAAATGCCCAGGATCCTTAGCTTTTAAGGAAATGCAAATCAAAGGTGCCATGAGATCCCATTTCATGCCCACGAGGATGGCTATTATTTAAAAATGGAAAGTAGCAAGTATTGTAAGGGTATGGAGTATTTGGAACCTTTGTGCATTGTTGGTGGGAATGGAAAATAGTGTAGCTGCTGTTTGAAAACACTTTGGCAGTTCCTTAGAAGGTTAAATATAGAATTACTATATACCAGGCAATCCTACTTCTAGACATATACCCTAAAGAATTGAATGCAGGGATTCAAATAGATACTTGTACACCAGTGTTTAAAGCAGCAATATTCATAATATCAAAAGGTGGCAACAATCCAAGTGTCGGTCCACAGATGAACAGCTCAAATGTGGTACACACATATGATGGAATATCATTCAGCCTTATGAAGGAATGAAGTTCTGATACATACTACAATGCGGATGAACCTTGAAGAGATTTTGCAAAGTGAAATAAGTCAGACACAAGAAGACAAATATTGTATGACTCAGTTATGTGACTTATCTAGAATAAGCAAATTTTTACAGACAGAAAGTCGATTGGAGGTCACCAGCGCTGGGAGAGGAGAGGACTGGGGAGTTTTGTTTACTCGGTGCAGAGCTTCTCTTTGGGGTGGTGAAAAAGTTTGATAATGGATGGTGGTGATGCTAGCAGAACATTTTGAATATAATTAATATCACTAAATGATACAACTAAAATTGATTTTAAAAAACACCATGGTAATCTTTTTTGTCTGTCTGTCTTGGGTGCATGGTCTGGGAATCGAACCTGGGTCTCCCTCATGGAAGGTGAGCATTCTACCACTGCACCACCCGTGCACCCCCATGGCAATCTTTTCATGGAACCACCCATGCACCCCCATGGCAATCTTTTCACTGAACCACCCGTGCACCCCTATGGCAATCTTTTCACGGAACCACCCATGCACCCCCATGGCAATCTTTTCACTGAACCACCCGTGCACCCCTATGGCAATCTTTTCACGGAACCACCCGTGCACCCCCATGGCAATCTTTTCACTGAACCACCCGTGCACCCCCATGGCAATCTTTTCACGGAACCACCCGTGCACCCCCATGGCAATCTTTTCAAAAGCTAAAATTTATGTAAGAAAAGCTAAAAAAAATTAAAATATATATATAAAAAATAAGGGAGGTGAAGTTGGATTTTAAAACAAAAACAAAACATTTTCTCTCTTATTTCCTGATGTTTTAAAAATGATGTTTCCTGTCATTTTTTTCCTGCAAATTAATACTTATTTCAAACAAGTTTTGTTTTCCATATTTATGTCGTGGCTTTGTGACTTAGGGAATAAAGTGAGTGCCTATTATCTATAGTACTCCTGAAGATTATATCCTTAATCAACAAAATATTACCTTCTTTGACTCATTAATTCTTATTGATATTAATTTTGTGATATTTATATTTCTGTTTGGTTTGTGTTTATGTGGCAAATTGACTCAGTCTGTTGACTTTTATAAGTTAATATGCCTCTTCTAGACATAAAGAATTTCAATTTTCTAGAAAAACATAAATGAACTCATTAAGAAGTATATGTCTTAATAAATCACTAGCTTTAAAAGATGTTAAATAACTTGTCAAACAACTGCATTCAAGAAAGGTAGGCAACTGAGATAGGTGTATGGTTTATGGTGATTTTTTTTCAAACTTTCAAGGAAAATTAACTCCCATACTAGATAAATCTTTGTAGAATACAGCAAACTATGTAAAGCTTCTCAAATCAATTCACAAATCTGTGTCATCATGTTAAATCTGAAGAACAGAAAAGGCAACCCAACAGCAATCTCATTTAGAAGTACATATAATTTTCCTTAATGTTTTAGCAAATCAAATCCAGCCACAAATTAGAAAAATAAATATCATACCAAGGAGATTTTATTCCAGGAAAGCAAATACAGTTCAATATGAGGAAACTAATGATAAGATTTATTACACAAAAAGGTTTGAGGGGAAAAAAAGGTAATAAAATCTATTAATAAACAAACACCTAATATCATAGTTAACAATGACATAGTAAGGATATTCCCATTAAAGTCAGGAAACAGGCCAGGATGCTCATTATCATCACAATTGTTAAAGCTTTTCCTAGAAATTTCCGTCACATAACACAGAGAAAAATAAATATTGGAAAGGAAAAAAAAAGAAAATTATGTGATTGTCCCTCTTAAAAAACCAAGTATAAACTAAAAAATTATTTATCAAATATATATTTGAGAGGCAATCATGCTTGATAAGCAAGGGCATGGGTCAGAACTGTCCTTTGAATTCTGACTCTGCTACTTAACAGCTGCGTGACTATAGATAAGTTATTTAACCATTAAGGCTACATTTTCTCACCTACAAAATAGCTAACATTTATTGAGCATTTCCTTTGTGCCAAGGATTGTGCTAATCATTTTACATTCATCCCCATTATACAAATGAGAAAATTGAGGCACAGAAAAGTTTAAGTAAATTGATCACCATCTCTCAACTAGTAAAGTAGTAGAACTGGGGATTTGAAACCATACAGTTTGACCCCAGAATCCTCCCTCTGAACTCCTATCCTACGTTGCCTTTCCTTTGTCTTATTCTTTTTTATATTTTAATTTTTATTATATTGCTATAGCAATGTAATGATATGTTATATTATAGCAATATAAAAAATCAATACCTTTCCAATACAGCAGCAATAACCACTTAATAATATATTTAAAAGAATAATTAAATTAAAAACAATGCAAAGATCCAGAAGCAAATTTACTAAGAAAAGCATAGAATTCATATGAAGAAAAATTAAAATTTTAATGAGTGACATAAAAGAATATTTGATCAAATAAAAAGATCTGTAATTTCTTGGATGGGAAGACAAACAATAGGAAGATGTCAGCTCTTCCCTGATAATTTATAAATTTAATGCTCTTCCAATGAAAAATCCAAAGAGATTTTTTTAATTCAACTAAATGATACAAAAAGTTCATTCGCCCTGAAAAATGAGTTAAAATAGCCCAAATTGTTGGGAAAAATAGAATAAGAAGTGGCTTGCACCAATAGAATTAAAAATATTTTATAGAGCCAAAATAATTTAAATGGCAGAATCCTATATCTAGCTATATAGTTGAAACAAAATAGAAAGTCCTAGAACAGACACAACACAAATATATTTAGTATATGATAGAGGCATTATTTTTTCAAAAACCGGGGAAAGATAAATCATTTGACAAATGTTTTCTGAAACTAAATGCAAAGAAAGTATCATAAAATAAACAAATGATAATTTGATATTTTAAATATATGTCAAAAATATAATCAGTAAATTAGGAGAAAAGATAAACTTGAAATTACTTGTATAACATATTCCAAAGAACTCCTTAAAATACTAAAGTTTTAAAATTAACTAGGAAAAGATAAGGACAAGAACAGGCAGTTAAAAAGGATAAATATTAAAGTGGTCAATAAACATATACAAAACATGTTTACTTACCAGTAATTAAAAAAAAATTGATTAAAATGAAAGTCCATGTTTTGTACATAAAAATGAGGATCATTTATATTTTTTGTACCCAGTGATTCACCAGCAACAACTAATTAAAAATACGCTAGAAAATTTATCTACTCTCAGTAACCACCAAAGCTATAAATGACCAAGTTATAATCCTATTAAAAATGTACTCTATATTTTCTAACACATACCAAAGATTCGGTTAATGATGATCTATATCAAGATTCTGAATGGGATTGTTGAATGTTGTAAAGATATTATTATAGAATAATGCGAAGAAATGCATCCCAACAACATGGGTGAAACTCAAAGGCATCATGTCAGCAAAAGAAGCAACAAAAGACCAATTTTTGAAAGTTTTTATTTAAATAAAGTTCAAAACTAGGCAAAAGTAATCTATGCAGTGGTTACCTCTGGGCAAGGCTTAGTGACTGTGCTGGTTTGAAACTATCGTGTTCCCCAGAAAAGCCATGTTCTTTCATTCTGATTCAATATTGCTAGGTGGGATCTTTTACGTTGTTTCCATGGAGATGTGACTCACCTAATTGTGGGTGGACCTTTTGATTAGTTGGTTCCCATGGAGATGTGTCTCCATCCGTTCAAGGTGGGGTTACATTTTAATGTAAGAGGGACAATTTTGGAAAAAGTTTCAGAACCCACATAGCCAGCGACCTTTGGAGACGCAGAAAGAGAACACCCCCAGGGAAGCCGTCTGAAGCAGCCAGAGAGAAAGCTAACAGTCATTGCCATGTGCCTTCCCAACTGAGAGAGAAACCCTGAATGTCATCGGCCCTTTCTTGAGTCAAGTTAGGTTTCTCTGGATGTCTTAGTTTGGACATTCTTCTGGTCTTAGCATTAGTAAACTTGTAATAAATTCCCCTTTTAAAAGCCTTTCCATTTCTGGTATATTGCAGTCCAGCAGCCTTAGCAAACCAATACAGTGACCAAGAGGGGGACGTATGGGTGGTTCCTGGATGCTGGTCAAGATCTGCTTCTTGATCTGGGTCTGGGATTAGGGTGTGTTCAGCAAATCCAGCAAGCTGTACATTTAGGATTTGTGCACGTCACTGTATGAATATTACCCTTCAATAAAAGTTTACTTAAAAAAACTACAAAAGACCCTTACCTTATTCTTTATATTTAAAAATTTCAGATGGAACATGAGTTAAACGTAAGTCATTAAATTATAAAATATGAGCATGTACACACTATGAGAACAAAATCTTTTGTCTGTTTTGTTCATTTTTGTTTTTGTCCCTAGAATAAAACTTGAGTCTCAAGTGCTTAATATTTATTGAATGAATGAATTAGAAGAAAATGCAGTGAATAATTAGCTGATATTGGGATGTTATATTCTAATATAAACATAATGGGAAAGAAAGCACATGTTAAAAAATACTGACATATTTAAATATATAACATTTAAAACTTCTCTAGGTAAAAAAATGTTAAAAATATAAACAAAAAAAGGGCAAGAAACCAATTGGCAAAATATTTGTAATAAATATGACAATGAAGATTAATGTCTTAACAGATAAAGATCACTTAAAATTAGTAAGGAAAATAGTAATGTCCCTGGGGAAAAAATGGATGAAAGCAAATGGACAATTTAGAACAAAATAAAAATGGCCAATAACACATGAAAACATATTTGAACTCACTAATAACTGAGGAGATGCAAAATAAAACTACAGAATGTTATTATTTTTTGCCTCTGATTTTTCGTTCACTCATTCAACGAATATTTTTTAAATAACTACTACATTAGGCATTCCTGGAGATTCTATAGTAAAAGAACACAGCAAAATTTCTTGCCTTCAGGGAATATACATTCTAGTGAGGACAAACAAAAGACAATAAATAAATAACTATTTAGTGTGTCAGATGGTGATAATTACCATGAAAAAAAAAAAGCAAGGTAAGGAGGATAGGAATGCATGGGTGGTGATGGTGGTTACTACATTATATAGAGTGATTGTGAAAGCCTCTTTCATCAGAAATTCATCTGAGCAGAGGGTGAAAGAAGGGACTGAGGGATGGAGATATGTGACTACTGAATGTGGCACATTCCAGGTAGAGGGTGAGCAAAGACCCCGAGTCAGGAGCATAGAAGAGAGTGGGCAAGGTATAGAAAAGCAGAAGAAAGGGTGGAGTGAGATCAATTCCATATGGCCTGCAGGCATTATAAAAACTCTGGCTCTTACTCTAAATGAGAATCCATTTGAGGGTTTTGAGCAGAGGTGAAATGATGTAACTTACATTTTAAGAGAATTTCTCTAGCTCCTATGTTGAGAATAACGTGGTGTGGGAGGCAAGGGTGGAAACGGTACATCAACAAGGAGGCTGAAGCCTTCCAGGAGAAAGATGATGGTGACCTGGACAAAGGGTTTAACTTTGGAGGCGGTAAGAAGTGGTCAGACGCATCTACATTTCCAAAACAGTGCAAAGATTTACAGAAGGATTGGATACAGTCAAGGATGCCTCTAAGATTTTTAGCATAGGTAATGGGAAGGCTGGAATCTCCATTTTCTGAAATGAAGGAGATTGCAGAAGAGCGGGTCTAAGGTGTGGCTGGGAAAGAAGGTGGGCAGGGTGGGAGGAGAGAGTGCTGATAATCACTGTTTATCTATTAGGCGTTCAATTAGAGATGTCGAGTCCTGAGGTGGCTGAGTCTGGAGTTTTGGGGCAATGATAGGCTGAATATAGATATCTGGGAATCATTAGCCTATAAATGATATTTCAAGCCATGGGTCTGTATGAGATCCTTAATGGAGTGAGTGTAGATAGAGAGGAGCTCTGGGGAATGAGTCCTGGGCCCTCCAATATTTCATGTCTGGGAAGTGAAGAGGAACCAATTGTTGACCGAGTCCTAGCCAGAGAGCTCAGAGGAAATCAAAAGATGTGTATCATGGAAGCCACGTAAGTAGGAGCAAGTGATCAATGGTGAAAAATTCTGCCAAGGATCAAGAAACATGAAGTATGGGAGTTCACCAATGGATCATTGATGAACTTGGCAAGAACTGCACCAGTGAAATACTGGGGACAGAAGCCTTACAGGTAGATCCAAGAGAAAAGTAGGAGGAGAGAAATAAGAAATGGAATATAGACAACACATTTGAGGAGTTCAGCTGACATGTTTGCTTGCAGATGGGAATGCCCCAGTAGAAAGGAAAATGGATGATATAGAAGAGAGATGAGAGAACTGCAGGATGATATAGAAGAGAGATGAGAGAACTGCAGGACCGATGTCCTAGGGCAGGTAATAATGGGATGAGAGTTCTAAGGTACAAGTAGGAAGTTTGGTCTTTGGGACAGTATATGGGTATGATGGTGAGAAGAGCTGGGATTTCTCTCCTGATTACTTCTATTCTCTCAATAAAATAGAAAGCAAAGTTGTCAGCCAAGAGTGAAGTGCTGAGGATTGAACCATATCCTCTACAAAAGATACATTCAGGTCATTTGGGTGTGAACTCATTTGTAAATAGGATCTTTGAAGACATCATTGTCAGTCAAGGAATGGACTCATTTGCGAATAGGATCTTTGAAGATTCTATTTAGATGAGTCCAAATTTAATCAGGGTGTACCTTAATCCATATGACCAGAGCCATTACAAGCAGAGAAAATTTAGATGCAGTCAGTTGGTAGAAGTCCAAAGTTAGAAAATGCCAGAGAGTGAAGCAGCTTGTCATGTGACAGAGGCAGAGATGCAAGCCAAAGAACATTAAGGACTGTGCCAAGCCAGACAAGCATGCTGCGGACTCCAAAAGAAAGCATGGTCTGTTGAGACCCTGAGCTTGGACTTACAGCCTCCAAAACTGTGAGCCAATAAATTCTTGCTGTTTAAGCCAACCTATTCTATGGTACTTGTCACAGCAGCACTGGAAAACTAAGACAGTGAAGGTGGAAGAGAAGATGCTGGATATGTGAGAGGTGGGTAGAGGAGAGAATATACAAAATAGCAATCTAGGAAAGTAAATGAATAGACCAGGGAAGTAGGATGACCAAGCAACATCAAGAGTCCTCTTGAAATCAGTGGTCATGATTTTAAAGTGTGAACGTGAGTTGTCCTCCAGTTACATTCAACTGATCAGGTAAAGTCATAAAGTTAACAGAAAAATGGACATCACAGAGGTTGGAGCTTTTTGCAAAGTAAGGGAGATGGAGGCAAGCAGAGGCATTAGAAAATGATCATACTGGTTTACCATGAAATCTGAACTGAGTAAGGGAGGAAGTGAAGCTATAAGGTGAGAAACAGTGAAAAAGGCAAAGAATAAATGGATTGCTGGTCTTGTTGGAGACAGAGAATATGTAGGGTCTGGGTACTAGAGAATGAGCTAGAAAGATAAGAGGTGGCAGCTAGAGAACAGGTTGCTGGACATTGAGATTATGGAAGGGATACAATTATTGGGAATGACAACATAAAGGGTAGAACCATTTGAGGAAGTAACTATGTTGGGTAGAGTAGGTAAGCAGTGGGGCAGAGAACAACACCATTGACGAAGAGGTCAAAGAGCTGGGAAAATCACCTATGTGGGTATTGATATAATGAAGAGTTATAAGTAGCATTGGAGAGAGAGCGGGCGAGCCATAAGCTAGCATTTTTAACAAAGTGACATAGGGAGAAGTAGAAGATTGAAACAAATTACTAAGTGGGAAAAAAAAATGTCCTGTGACTTGAGCTTCAAAGTTGGGAGCCTTTGAGAGGAGGGAGGGAGAATGGTCTGGAGGCAACAATGGGGAAAGCAGCATGCAGCTACCACTTCCAGTCCAAGCTGTTCAAGATGGATGGGAATAAAATGAGCTACAATGAAAAAAGGTTGCAGGGAAAATACTGTCATCAGGGGAGGACCAAGTGTTACTTAGAGCAAGAAAGAAAAGGGGGCGGGCTACGGTGGTTCAGTGGCAGAGTTCTGGCCTGTGATGCCAGAGACCCAGGTTCAATTTCCGGTGCCTGCCCATGCAAAAAAAAAAAGAAAGAAAGAAAGAGAAGGGAGCGACCAGGTAAGAGGTTGGGGATATAGGGGATTTAACTGATGACCAACTAAGTTCCAGAGTGCACAGTGAAAAGCATTTGGAAGAGGGAGGAGTGGTGGATAAGTCAAGTTAGCTGGGCTGCATGAGGATGAGAATCTGGGTGATGAGAGATGACTGGAAGTCTTGGGATGAAGGGCATGAGGGAGTGGTTCTGTTGGCCCTTGGATTGACAGAAATGTGGAATAAATATGTGGAGAGAAACATGGAGCACTGCCTCATCTCAGTCCTGCCAGGGACTGGTGGATGCCAGGGGAGGGGTAGCCTTCCCTGGAGCTCACTGAGACCCCAGGATCCTTTTCTCTAGTGGTGGTGAGGAGGCAAGGAGGTAAGCAATAGAACATGGAGAGGAAGTAATGCTGGGTGAAGGTTTAAGAAATCAAGCCCTTTCATCCCAATTTGTGGTAGGGTTACTTGGTAAATTGGGGGGAAATCATTCTTAAATACATATTGAGAACCTTAAGATTGTGCCTATCCATTCTTTCAGCAATTTCTCTTCTAGAAAACTATGGTAAAGAGATAGTCAGTGATGTCTACAAAGATACAAATATAAGATGTACATCATGATTTTACTAAGAATACCAAAATAAGTGAAAAAATTAACAATCCAGGATTTGTTCAGTAAATTATGATATATTTATACTTTGTAATGCCAGAATGATTTTTTTTCAGAACGATTTTTAAAATTATGTTTTGCAGCAGTGGTAATAGCAGAGGGAAATTCTTGCTGTATAATAGTGATAGGAAGCTAAGTATAAAAGGATATTATAATAAAATGCAAATTTTGAAAATAAACATAAATACATAGAGGAGAAACTATAAGGAAATACACTGAAAATTAACCATCCATTGTTTGACATGATAGAATTATGGGTGTTTTTTAGTTTCCATCTTGATGTTGTTTTGTATTTTCTATGTGAGTCTATATATTACTTTTTAATTGTAAAAGTAAAAAAAAAATTAAGTTTTAGGGAAAGATTATTCAAGCAAAGAAACTAAAAATTAAACTGTAACGAGAAGTTTCATTTTCTCTATCTCACACTCTTGAGTAGTAGGAATTACATATTTCCTCAAATCCAGTATTTTGATTATTTTGCTAAATCCAGAACCCAATTGGAATTTAAATCAGAGAATTGAAGAGGCAAAGGGCAACAATGGTATGGCGAACTACAAAGTGCCCCAAATTATTTGCAGCCGGAGGCCAGTATTCCCTTTTCTGTTTTGAGAAGAATGCCCAACATCTTTAGGGCAGATGGAATATTCGATGTCCCATTCGCCTCACAGTACTACCCTGAATAACTTTTTTTTTCCCCAGAAAAGAATAAAGAATATTCAATAAAAAATTATTTAAATGCTTGGCAAAACTACACAGACACTGCACAAGGATGACATGAAAATTCGTGAAGCATTCCATATTTTTTAAAAAGAAAAAAAAATACTGCACAGACAGTCATAGTGGCCAGTTAAGTATAAATGTTTCGTAGCTGAACGTCTTTTCTTTTGTAACATGGGCAGGGACCAGGAATCGAACCCGGGTCTCTGGCATGGCAGGTGAGAACTCTGCCTGCTGAGCCACCACAGCCCGCCCCAGAACATCTTTTTGACTTAGCCACAGGTCCCCAGATCTAAATGTTTGGATGAAAATGAAGTACAGACAAAGCAGGGCACCATGCTGCAGAGGAACCCATGAACAGCTTTCAGCTCTGTCTGAAGAATATGTATACAGGATGTTTTCCTCAAAGCACCGAAGGGGATGCAAATAATCTGATCATCTCCCTAAATGGAGAAGTTGTTGTTTTTCTTTTATCAGGAATTATTCTCGCCACCACCCACGGCCATCATGTATTATTTTGGTCCAACACAAGAGGTCCCATTCCGTTCTTTGGATTTTGAAACTATTGGTTTGTTGATGCCCAGTTGTTATCGTTGTTTCCTTAGCTGCTTTAGGTTTTATAAATGAATTCGTTAACAATCACCCATGATCATGGTTTTCTTGAGGACAAATGCTCCAGTGAGGTGTAACCCTAAGATCTGGGTCCTGGTTGTGCCACTCAGCTTGTAAGCCTTGCCGTATTCCTTCACCTCCTGGGCTCAGTCTCTCCATCAGTAAATATGGCATGACAGGACCTGCAGGTTGTGACTTTGTTAGGAGGATTAAATGAGATAGTGCTTTGTGACCTGTTGGACTACACAGTTTAAGATGATGTTGTCTCTTCTTACTTGGCTCAGTGTGGTACACTCACTGCCCTGGAGGTAAAATGGGAACAAATGCTTTGTAATGTGAAAATATCCACAGTGCAGGCCTGTTTATATGAAGATTACTGTAAAGACTCATATGAGGTAGGAAATACAGTTTGAGTCATTTTTTTCTGGGAGTGTGGATAAGGATTATCTTCAATCACTTATATTGTTTAGGCACCAATAAAATGTATTTGTAAGATGGCATTTGATAAAGAGATAGCCACCTTATAGTCTGCCTCCCTGTAAAATAAAAATAAACATAAGCATAGCTGAAAACCTCCATTTCCAAAAATAAAGGTGGACTAAAGTATCTGAAATCCCCTTACTATAAAACACCTAAAAATCCTGAAAAACTGTATTAAGTTTCCTTTAAAAATATTATTTGAATTCCAAGAAAGTAAGAGTAGTCCCTGGGGTAAAAAATGAAGATGGATGTGAAACAACAAAATGTAAGCATGAGCTGATGTTGCAACTTTGCAACATCAAAGTTGGGATTCATCATACTTTCTGGATCTTTGGGTCTATAGTTTTTTTCAAATTTGGAAAAAACTGACCATTATTTTTAGAATATTTTTCTTCCCTTCTCCCCTTTGGAGACTATTGTATATATATATATTACAATGCTTGATGTATGAGAAGATGGGAGGTTGCCAATCGCATTGAGCAAGAGGACTTTTCATTTCTTTCCTTCTTTCTTTTTAAATTAAAAAAAAAAAATTATGACATGCACAAATGCGGAATACAATGACAACCTCTCCCAAATAACTCTCACCCAGATTCATCAATTATGGAGATTTTGCTGCATCTAATCTTACATTCCTTTTTGGTTGTTGCTTGCTTTTTCTCTTTGATGAGGTATTTTACGTAGAAGTTCAGACAACATACCATTTGGTCCCACATAGTTCTATATGCATATCTACAAGAGATATAGCTAGTTTCTAACATCATTGCAAAAGAGATACAAAAGAAAAAAAAAAACAAAGAATTTAAACAAAAGCCCTATAATGTTAAACTTGAATTGGAAATATCAGTATGAACTCCTGATTTGTTTTAATCTTTTAGGAGAAAAGGCCTAGAACAATTAAAATGCAGTGGCAATGAATCTTTGATTACTTCCTTGCATTCTGGCATTACAAGATGTGTTAGGCTCATCGTGTACATCTCCTTGTTCAGACTTGTAAGCAATCATTTGTCAGAGAAGCCCTAGTTCTACCTGGTGAGAAATGATATTTAGTGACCAGCCAAGAACTGATACAGATGCTAGAATAAGCAGATAGGACATCCAAGAAGTTATTATAATTATATTTCATATGTTAAAAATTTAAGGAGAGGTGTGGAAAATATAAAAAATAAAAACCTCAAATTAAACTTGTAGAGATGAAATTAAAATGTGTGGGATGAAAAATACCCTGGACAGAATAGCAGAGTAAACAATGCAAAATAAAAAAATAGGTGAACTTGAAGATATGAGAAAAAAACTTTCCAAAATGAAACACACAGAGAAAAATGAATTTTAAAAACTGAAAAGAGATTCAATGAGCTGTGGGACACAACATCAAGCATTGTAATATATATATATATACAATAGTCTCCAAAGGGGAGAAGGGAAGAAAAATATTCTAAAAATAATGGTCAGTTTTTTCCAAATTTGAAAAAAACTATAGACCCAAAGATCCAGAAAGTATGATGAATCCCAAGCACAAAACTTATGAAGAAAACTACATCAAAGTACAGCACAATCAAATTCTACAAAAACAGTTATAACAGAAAATCTTAAAACCAACCAGAGAAATAAAGGCAAATATAAGGAAGGAATATAAGGATGATAGCAGATTTCTCATAGAAAACATTTCAAGTGAAAGGGCAGTGGAACAGCATAAGCTACTGGAAACAACAACTGTCAAACTAGAATTTTATACTCACTTTAAAATCTTTCAAAAAGGAAGTGGAAAATGACTTTTTTCAGGCATACAAAATTTGAAAGAATTCATCACTAACAGACATAGACTACATACAAAGCATTTAAAGAAGAAATAACACAAATTTCCAGAAACTCTTTCAGAAAACTGGAGCAGATAGAATACTTCCCAATTTATATTGAGACCAGAATTACTGTGATAACAAAACCAAAGAGAAGAAAAGAAAACTTTCATAAATATAGAATTAAAACTTCTCAACAAAATTTTAGCAAATCAAATCTAACAATATAGAAAAAGAATAAAATGTCAAGACCAATTGGAGTTCATCCCAAGAATGCAGGGTTAGTTTAACATTAAAATAACCAATCAATGTAATTAAAATCATTAATTAATTATTGGTTAATTAAATCAATGCACATTGATTAACTAAAAAAAATCATTTGACCATCTCAATGACTCAGAAAAAACATGAAAAAAATCCAACACCTATTCCTAATAATAAACAAAAATATCTCTTAACAAATCAGGAACAGAAGGGAATTTTCTCAACCTGACAAAGAGTACCTATGAAAATCCTTAGCTAACTATCATACTTAATAATGAAAGACTGAACATTTTCCTCTTCAAATCAGGAATTCATCCTGATGTCTGTTTCCATCACTTCTATACAACATTTTACTAGCAATTCTTGCCAGTGTAATCAGGTAAGAAAAAGAAATAAAAGGAATCCAGATTAGAAAGGAAGGAGTAAGGAAGGCTGTCTTAATTCTTTATTTCATGATCATGTATGTAGAAAATGTGATGGATTTTACAAAAAAACTACTGCAATTGATACTAGATAAATATACAGAAATCAATTGTATTCCTATATACAAGCAATAGCCTATTAGAAATAGAAATTTAAAATACAGCTTATAATAGAATAAAAATATGGAATACTTAGTTTGACAAAAGATATGCAAGTTCTGAATACTGAAAGCTATAAAATTCTGTGAAATGAATTAAAGACCTAAATAAAAGGAGACATGTATGATGTCCATGGGTCAGAAGACTCAATATTGTGGAGATGTCAATTTTCCTCAAATTGATCTATAGATCAATGCCATTCCAATCAAAATTCCTGCAGCATCTGTCATGGTCAGGTTCATGTGACAACTTGAGAAAGTTGTGGTACCTGTTTGTCTGGTTGGGCAAGTGCTGGCCTGTCTGTTGCGATGATGACATTTCATAGAATTAGATCATGATCACTTCAGCTGCATCCACAGCTGATTCCATTTATAATCAGCCAAAGGGGAGTGTCTTCTGCAATGAGTGATGCTTAATCTGATCACGGGAAGACTTTTAAGGAGGATTCAGAAGAGACAGGCCCTATTCCTGCTTCGGCTGGCGAGCCCCTCCTGTGGAGTTTGTCCAGACCCTCCATCGGAGTCGTCGGCTTCACAGCCCGCCCTGCAGATTTTGGATCTGCATTCCTGCGGTCACATGAGACACTTTTATAAATTTTATATTTGTGACTGTTCCCTGTTGATTCTGTTTCTCTAGAGAATCCTAACTAATACAGCGCCTTTTTGTAGAAATTGACTAGTTGACTCTAGAATGGATATAAACATGCAAAGAACCTTGAACAGCCAAAAAACTTTGAATAAGGAGAACAAAATTGAAGAACTAATATTATCTAATTTCAAGATAAATATTAAGACCAAGACAGTGTGTATTAGTGTAAAGATAGATAAATAAATTAAAGGAAGAGAATATATAGTCTAGAAATAGGCCCACACATTTAGATTATTGATTTATTGCCAAAGTGCAAATGCAATTCAGTGGAGAAAGGATAGTCCCTTCAATAAATAGCACTGAATATAAATTGGATGTACATATACCAAAAATGACTTTGATCCATACTTTGCACCATATACAAAATTTAATAAAGTGGATCATAAACTGAAATGTAAAATCTAAAACTATAAAACTTTTAGAAGAAAACATAGGAAAAAATCTTTGTGAACTTGGTTAAGGCAAATATTTCTTAGATATAGTACCAAAAGTACAATCCATACAATGAAAAAAAAAGATAAGTTGAAGTTCATCAAAATTAAACAATCTCTGCTCTTCAAAAGACACTATTAAGAATGAAAAGACAAGCCGCAGTTGAGGCGGGGGTGAGTGGTAGATGTTTGCTAAGCATGTATGTGATAAAGAATTTTTATCCAGAGTAATGCAATGAACTCCCCAAACTCAATAATGAGTAAAAAAAAACACCCCAATGAAAAGTTAGGCAAATAATGTGGACATGTCACCAAAGAAAATGACAGAAGGCAAAGAAGCACATGAGAGGATGCTCAACATCATGAACTTATTAGGAAAATGCAAACTAAAATCATAATAAAGAGTGCATACATCTATTAGAATGGCTGAAATTTAAGTCTGAACATACTAATTATTGGCAAGGATGTATGGGAATTGTAACTCTCAGACTCAATCGTATGTGATGTAAAATGTAACATAAAATATTATGACCACTTTGGAAAAGAATTTGTCAGTTTTTAATTGTTAAGTATATACTTACTGCCACCCCACTACTAGCTATTTACCTAAAAAAATAAAAGTTTATATATACACAAAGGCTTGTATACAAATGTTCTTAGCCTCATTTGTGGTAGCCCCAAACTGGAAATTCCATCAACACAAATGTCTATCAACAGAGGTATGGCTAAGCAAGTTGTGGCATATCCATACAATGGTGGTACTGCTCAACACATGCAACAACATAGATGAATCTCAAAATCATTATGCTGAGTAAAAGGAGTCAGAAAAAAAAGAGTACATACTTTTTGTAATTCCATTTATATAAATTTCTAAAAAATCCAGAGAGTGAGTAGATCAGTGGCCACCTGGGAATGCAGTATGGGGGAGGTATGGAAGGGAAGGACTAAAAAAGTCACAAGCAAAGCTTGTATATGTAGCGAAGAAGCTTAGCCTACTTATAAGTATGCCTAAGAGTCACTTTGGAGGGCCTCTTTTGTTGCTCAGACGTGGTTTTTCTCTCTCTAAGCCCAACTCTGCAAGTGAAACATGGCCCTTCCTCAATGTGGGACATAACATCCAGGGATGAAAGTCTCCCTGGTGGCGTGGGAGATGACTCCCAAAGATGAACTTGGCCTTGGCATCATGGGATCAACAATTCCACCCTGACCAAGAGTGGGGAAATAAGTGTAATAATTAAGGTCTCAGTGGCTGAGAGAGTCCAAATAGAGTTGAGAAGCTGCTCTGGAGGTCACTCATACGCATGCTTCAGTTAGACATTGCTATCTATCACAACTTGCCAAACCCCAACCAAAACCATTCCTGCCAATCCTAAAGAATTCCTAGGGCATTATACAAGATTCTACAAAAGCTCCATGCACTAGGGTAACTTTCCAGAAACCTACAACCTCTAGATGGGTCCTTGGACCAGGTAAGTCCTGAAATGCAGAAGGACCAGCCTCTTCAGAACATCAGCTAGTTCCATCCCCACATCCCACATTATCGACAGCCCCTTCCAACATGAAAAATTTAGAATGGGCATAGCCCAAACACCCCTAAAGAGTGGGATAGAAAGACCAAAGGTGATGGTGGAGTTATACAGAGAAGGTCGGGTCTAACAAATGAGTTTGCGTGCTGAATCAGTATACTGATATTTTTGTTGGTCTCCAGTGTCTTGGAGCAGCTAGAAGAAAAAGCAAAAAATCATGGAATTGTAGCCCCCACCATACTTTAAAATCTGCCTTATAACTACTTGTTAAAATGTACTTGGAAATTTTTTACTTTTTTGTATATAGGTTATATTTCACAATTTTAAAAAGCTTTTAAAAAATGGAGCAGAAGGGATACAGATTGTGCAACAGGACTGATTGCAAAAATTCAGAAATGGATAGCACAATACTACCTAACTGTAATACAATAATGTTAGAACACTGAATGAAGCTGAATGTGAGAATGATAGAGGGAGGAGGGCTGGGGGCACAAATGAAATCAGAAGGAAAGGTAGACAGTAAAGACTGAGATGGTATAATCTAGGAATGCCTAGAATGTATAATGATACTGACAAAATGTACAAATTTAAAAAACGTTTTTGCATGAGGAAGAACAAAGGAATGTCATTACTGCAGGGTGCTGAAAATAGATGATAATTCATATTTTAAAACAAATTTATGTGTGAGACTAAAGCAAAAAATGTTTATTTGGTACAAAATTCATATTTTGACTAGTGCATATCCTAATATAAACTGGATATTCAATTAAACTGTTTAATTGAACACCATAAGTACATGGAACCTTGAGTAGGGCCTGAGATTTTGTAGGTTTGTCCAGAGTGATGCCCTGATAAATCCCAGAGTGATTTGAACAGTGAATAAAAAAATACTTGCACAGTTCCCTTGAGGAAATGGTGAGAAAGGGGGAAAATTAAAAAAAAAAAGGCACAAAGAAGCTTTGGGGGATGATGGATACATTCACTATATTACTTGTGATTTCATGACTGTCTATCTATGTATACTTTAAATATGTGCATTTTATTGAAAATACTCTGTATCAAAGAAAAAATCCTAAAGAGAAAGAAAAGAGAATAATGACGGCAATTAATTAAAACCTATCAAATACATATAAATTTATGAGTTTTTAATGATAGAAAAACTATTGGTTTCTACTAGATATTACTAATGGTAATTTCTATCATTATTTTGAAAATTGATAAGGAAAGAGAGAAGTCAAGCCTTTATAATGACTTTCTTTCTTTCTTTTTTTTACAATTTTATTTCAGAGTTTTTAAATACTTGATGAGGGAAAATTCTTCTTTGTAGAAGAATTCTAACTAATGAATGCAGAAGGAATCATAGAATTATAAAAATCATTTTGCAACCCTTGATGAATCCAAGCAGTGGTTATCCATAGATTCTGAAACCACTGGGGAAAAAGCTGATGGCTAATTTCATAATGACAGGATAAGATCAGATGACAGTCAAAGTGAGCAAACCAGATATTTTGTGCCTCCTGATGTGATGCAATAAAAAGTACACAGAACTAATTATGAGGCATTCTTAAAAAAAACAACAAAAGATCAAACCCATATCTTATCAGCCATTTATATTTAACCATTGATCTAGGGAGAGAGAGGAACCAGTTAAGCAAGTAAACTTTGGGACATTGATTCTTTTTTTTTTTTAATATTTTTATTATAAACAACAAACAAATATACAAACATTCTTGACATGTTTACAATCAATTGGCTCACAATATTATCACATAGTTGTGTATTCATCACCATGATCATTTTTTTGAACATTTGCATCTCTCCAACAAAAGAAAGAAAAAAGAAAATGACTCATACATGCCATATCCCTTACCCCTCCCTTTCATTAACTACTAGCATTTCAATCTACTCAATTTATTTTAATCTTTGTTCCCCCTATTATTTGTTTATTTCTTGTCCATATTTTTTATGCATCTGGGACACTGATTTTTAATAATCCAACTCACAAGAGATTGATGTTGGTATATTAGTATATATTGTTCAGATATTTTCTATTAAATAGGATATTCCTGTATTTTTTTTAAAGGAGGGGGCACCTTCTTTCTGCTTTTTTCTGAAAACCAGGTATTTAAGAATCTATCAGGTTTCAGAATGTCGCTTGGTGAATATAAAACCAGAGCAGAGAGAGTGGGGGGTCCTTGAAAGGTATTGACCTTGGGCAGAGTAGAGCTTTATTCATTAATTTTGCTTCACTTCAGGCAACTCCATTTTAATATTGAATGACTATGTCCAGAAGATCATGCCCTTAGATACGTTTTTAGGTTTGCATGTACTCTTAAAAATAAAAATGCAGTGTTTTTTTGTGGGTGGGTCTATATATTTTTAATGTACATAAATGATAGTGTTCCAGATTTCATTATGTTTGCATCACTGAAAAATGAATGGTGTCATTTGTATATATATTTCTGCATATAATAATAGCAAAATAACAATTTATTGAGGGTCTATTCCGTATTAGGGACCTTTCTAGGTGCCAGAGACCTGGTTATTTTGTGTGTGCCCAGGTTTTGAATTTACATAAGTGGCACTGAGCTATACATTGGAATCTGTTTTTTACTGTCATCAATCTTATTAAGCGCTAATCATGCTGAGTATACGTCTAATTTATTATTCCATCGAATGGACAGAGGCCATATCCGTCCCGCTGGTAATGGATATTGCCTCCACCTCATCACCACCATAAATAATATTGCAGTACGCATCCTTGAACACATCCCCCTATAATCAGAGTTTATCTGGGGTATACGCCTAAGGGTGGGACTCACTAAATCCTGCCAAATTGCTTTCTGGATCCATGGCACCAATTTGTACTCCTACGAACATTTCAGCGAAGTTCTAGCATCTTCACACCCCCAACAATTGGCGTTATTCAATTTAGTCCCTCCACTCCAATCTGACGGATGCAAAATGGTATTTCATTGTTGTCTTCATTGCTGTTTCTTTGATTTATAGTGTGGCTCACTGAATATTGCCTCATAAACTTATTAGCCATTTGGGTTTTCCCTAGAGTGAATTGCATTTTCATATCCACTGTTCATTTTGCTATTAGATCGCCTAATCTTTTCTTTTTCCTCTTTTAAAGTTATTACTTGCCCCTCCAAGTGAAAATTAAGAGAAATTCCAGCATGATCTTGCCTGGTGTTAGAGCTCTTCTATGCCTGGTACTTCTCCCCTTTCAATGGTGAGCTCTTGGGGAGCAGGGCTGCTATGGCTTTTGAATCTCCTGTAGTGTTCAGTGCAGAGCCCTACTCGGAGACGGCCTCCATAAATGCTTCTCAGTTGAATCTGTGTATGGACCAAGGAGCAGCTGGAGGAGGGTGCCTCTTAAAAAGCTGGCCACTTTGTAAAAGGCAGAGACCAGACATGGGGGTGTAGCCGCTGGCAATAGTGAGAGCAGAGGGCAATAAACATCCAGAGTGGGACTTTGTGATGGGATCACTTAGGGAAAATGTCCTATTCTGAAGGCCTTATTAACCCCAATTATAAGATTTATTCTTTATGATAAGGAAAGTGATAGAAACAACAAAAACATCTCTAATTTTTTTAGGGAGAAATAGTCTACCTATGAGCTCCCTTTTCCTGGAGTTCTGAGAATTAGTGCCAAGCTCAGTCCTGAAGCTTCCAAGTGGCCAATGGCAGACTTGGAGAATCTCACATTGAGTCCTCTTCTGAATGATGAAGATGATAATATTGCTCCTTAGAAACAGCAGGCACCATGGAGAGCATGGGAAGAGGCTGTCCTTGTTCAGCACCTGCCACCCAGATTGTACCCTAACTTTTCTTGGGCTCTATCTTTATTCCTCATGTTGATTAATTGGGATCCACATAATAAATTGCAGAAAACTTCCAAGTTTCTATAGTTAAGAGTTGTAGAGAGACACTTACTCTGTCAGTGCTGAATGGACACATTAGATTTTTCTTAACTAGCATGCCAGGCTGAATGCACCAGACTTGGTTCCTTTTAGCACAAGGCTGATCAAACCCACATAATGCTGAGATAATAGGAATTACCATAAATTGTATTTACTTGCTCAGAGGTATTGAGCAAGTTACTCAGAGGTATCTTGGCTTCCCAGATAGATTTCAAGCTGCCTGAGGACATAAACCATAGTTTATACTACTTTATTTCTGGTAAAAGCTATGCTCATAATTAAGCACACACAATTATTTGTTACGTTTCCTAATGAGTGAATTAACCAGAACAAGTAATCAAAGTTGAATATTGAATCTCCTTGCTTGAACTTTTTGTCCTAGCAGGCATACTGGTCAAGTATTTGGGGATTGTTGAATCAATTGGGAATACTATGACTTTGTAAATAAGCAGACAAAGGTACACTAGAGGAAGAGAAAAGAAGTTAAGGCTGCAAGAATATAAATAACCCCTAATTAGTAGGGACTAGTTGAAAGCACATTGTGTGGGTTACTCAGGATCCTTGGTTGCCTCTATACTGGATGATCTGGTCAACTTCTCTGCCAAGCCCAATTTCTCTTTCTACTTTAATTTGCTTTAGGTACTGCTGGTGGATGGTACAGCTCTACAAACCGCGTAAGCAAGCCCTGGAGGCTACAGTTTATTAGTCTGGGGATTGATCTGAGATCCAACGAGCCAACTTATTGAGTGGCCTGCAATCAGTGGCCTCTCACAGATTTTGAATGAAGAGACAGAAACAAAGCAAGAAGTAGCTCTGAGGGATAGAGCCAAATCCCATTCATAGTGGCACACTAGTGGAAAGGACTATGCATCTTGTCACTGAGCTCCCAGACTTTCCCTGACCCCTACCCTTCCTGACTCCTGGTGTTCAGCTTTTCTTGGATTTCTGGGGGTAAAAAAAAAAAAAACGAAAACCTCTTTAAATCCTTAAAATGCACTTTTTCTTTATTCGTTTTAAAAGGTGAGAGCTGCTTTGAACAGGCTTCTGATCTTTGCAACCAGATGAGCTCTGTCTAAAGCACTCCTCTCACTACTTAGTTCATATATTGGGCATTTGATGGGCGATCAGGAGGCTTGCTGGCCATTCCAGGATTGAGTGATGCTGAGGTGGATAGGGAGCCTTGAATGATCCAATAAATCTCAGCTGAAGAAATCTTGTTCTCTGGGTTGAGTCTCTCACATCAAACAGATTTGAGAAGGTCCAGAAGAGAAGGAATTCAATGTGAGATCAATTTAATCTGATGTCCATAGTGATGCAGCTATTTAGGATCTGTTGATGACCTCTGATTAAATGACCATGCACAGTGCCTTCGTTCCTGTGATAGTAATAAATCCAACCAACCAGATGTACCTGCAGTATCATAGAATTCCAGAAGTGGAATAGACTTTAGAAATCTCTCAATTTATGCATTATCCCTACAGCTTTTCTTACAAGGAATTGTCCAACCACTTCTGGAACGTTGACAGGGCTGTCTATTTCTAGACAACTCTAATTGTAAGAATGTCAACCCTAATTTTAAACCAAAGTCCTCCCTTCAGTTTCTACCCTTTAACATCACAAAAATAAAATCCTTCAAAGACAAAAGATACTGTTTCTTTCATAGCTTCCTTTCTCCAGGTGAAAATATCTCAAATCTCTCTAGCCATTTCTTCTGTAATATTATTCTGAATCCCTACACAATCACTGTGCCTTTTTTTTTTTCTGGTGGGTTCTAAGTTGGCTTTGGGATATTCTTAAAATGTGACAGCCAGGCAATCATGGATGATGTCTCAGCAGGGAGGAATAGAGGAAGGTTTGCACCTCCTATCTTGTTTATGCTTTCACAATTTGGTACCAAACCTCATTTTTAACTGATCTTGTGTCTGAGTCCACTCAAATCTTCCAGTCATTGACAGAAGGTTGGCCTGGAGCAGATGCTCAGGCTCTGTTGAGCTACCCTAGGGGTGCTAGAGCAGCCAGTCCTATCCTTCCCGCCCTGATCCCCTCCTTAGAGAATCAGCTCCTGTCAGCAACTTCTAGGGATAACCCAAATCCCCACTCTCTGCCACTGTCACGGTGGGCTCCTGACCTAAGCTGAGCCAAGGAGACGCTTGGCCTGAGCCAGATAGCTCTAAGAAGGCTAACTGGAAGGTCTTGGAGACTTTTGGGAGTGGGGGCATGGTTATGAGTGGGTAGAGAAGCCAGTCTACAGAGAACATGAAGACTCCTGGAAGCAGAGAGGAGTCTAGAAGGCCGTCCCAGAGATACAGATAGAGGAGTTCATCAGTGACTTTCCTGTTCTCACAAGTCCCATGAGGTTTCTCTGTAATAAACCCAGTTTTAAACTTAAAGGACTTTGCATAGATTTTGACTCAAAACAAACAATCCCTGACAAAATTCTAGGTACATGTCTGAACCTCATTGGGTTTTAATTTCCTTGTGGGTAAGTTGAGCAAATTGAATGGATTGTAGGGCAATGCCCCTTTCACTCTATGGTTTTCAGTCATATTATTCTCATTCTATACTTCTGTACTTGGGCGAGCTTTAAAAATAAAAACCTAAGTGTATAGCTTTCTATGCAATCACTGGTAAATTTCCTCTTATATTCTGGTTAATCTTCCAAAGCATCTCACATACTGAAATATGCTTGTGTCTTTGATTAACAACTGGTAAATGTAAGAAAAAATTGAGAGTAGTGGGTTCACCCATCTTTGCAGAAATCTCCACAATTGTTGCTTCTTCCATCAGATAAATTATTCAGAAATTCCATTTATAGATGACTTTGAAATTCATTCATTCATTCATTTCTTCATTCTTTTAATAATTTCTCCAGAGGTTAGTTGCAGACTGAGGACATATTCTTCCAACGTCAGCGGAAAGATATGTGAGCAGTAGAGAAAGCAGTTTTGATTTACTATAATTTGTTAAGACGGTCATCCAAACCCAAGACACCCGTATCTTAAAGTACCCTGTAAGTGAGCTCTGGTGTGCAGGATTGACTGGAATACTGAATGGCAATTAATAATGCTAAGGTCAGATAAGCACCACAGAAATACCTAGTGAAACTATGATTGGTCAATTTGCTATTTCTTAGCAACATTGGCATGAAGACTCAGTGGGAAATGATGTAGGAATTATTGGTTTAAATCAGCTTTTGGCTTATCTCCAGATTCTGATTATGCAAGGCTATCTATGTGCCTCTTTACCACAGATAAATTTTAAAACAGCCTAGAGTTCAAATTGGCAACTAGGAGAAAACACACACCAAGAGAATATCTCTTTGGGGTAAAAACATGCACTGTATCTGCTTGTATTTCATATATGCTCCAAAAGGACAGGCAGGCAGGAAGCGAAACCTATTCTCCCAACTACCGTGTTAAATAGCAAAGGTTGTGGACATGCCATGCTCTGTGGAAAACAGACACTTTTGAAAGTGACATGGCTTTTAGAGATGACTGAGGAAAAGAGAAAAAGAGAGCATTCATCCTCATTGCTGTCATCTGCAGCCACCCCACAGAGAGGGCTTTTTGCAGTTGGCTCATCCTGGGTAAACTTAATGCTTATGGGACTGAACCATGGATCCCCAGCATCACAGGTCTTTGTCACCTGCCAGAAATACTCTAAATTCCAAATCTAGGATTTAGATATCTCATATTGCAACAGAACTTCTTGTTCTTTCTCATTCTTCACTCTCCCATCCCCCTGCAATCTCCAGGCCCTCAGCTCCCCAAGACCCCCCTCATCCCCCATTCTTTTAGCTGCCACCTACCTTCATCTTATTTCCTTCCCAAGCACTCCAGCCTTCTGCTACAACTGTTCAGAAAGTCTGCATCCCTAGATGAATCCATCAGTCTGCCTAAGTTTCTTCATTTAGAAGGTGGTTATAATCACACATACCTCGTTGGGTTGGTGTGATGATGAAATGAGATAATACTTGTTAAGTGTTTAGTGCAGGGTCTGCACATAAGACCAGTTCAATAAATGGTAGTTCAAGTACTTACTATAATCTCTTATTTTTCCATTAGGTCCTCCCCTCTATTTATATATATGTTGTTTTTCTTATTTTAGAAAAAAAGAAACTTTATGTCACTCAAGCTGCCACTGAACTTCATAGAAGATTAGTCCACACTCACTGCCTTCTCTGTCAATTGCCATATTCCTGAAGCCACTGGAGTCATATTTCTTCCCCATGACTCTATTGGCTCATTATTCTCCTACTCTGCTCCCCACCCTGCATTGCCTCCTAATTCTAGTCTCTAAAGATCAAAGCCTCAGTGTGAGTCTCAATACTTCTCTAATTTTCTCACCCTATACTCAATAGGCCACTAGGTTTAGTTGATTCTGTCCCAGAAAAATCACCTTGCCTTGTGTTCCCACTACATCAAAGCCAGCCCTCACTACCTCTGATCAGAATCGTCACAAATTATTTCCTTCCCCCTCAGGTTTCAGCCTCTCTAATCCATCCTTTACTCCCTACTCTGCTTATGGACCTTTAATGCATGATTTTCCTGTAAATCTACAACTTCTCTAATTTAAAAAGCCCTATATAAAAAAAGGAACCACTGTTCCATAGCATTTCTACGATGACTGGTATATAGAAGATGCTCAATGAGCCTGTGTTGATCACTGATGACAATAATAACAATATTGAAACCTTCAATGACCCTTCATACTCTCTAGGACAACATCACATTTCCTAGCATGGCACATGAGGATGAACCAATGGCCTCAGACTTTCTTGCTGCCAGTTGGGTTCTGGTGGTTGGAAGCTATATGAACCCCCAGAAAAGCACACTCTTAAATCTAATCTATTCCTTTGGGTGTGAAGCCATTGGAAGTAGGACCTTTTGATGAGGCTACTTCAGTTAAGATGTGACCCACTTCATTTAGGATGGGACTTAATCCTATTACTGGAGTCCTTTATAAATGGGATGAATACAGAGGGATAGAGAGAAAGCCAGGGAAGCAAGAAGCTAAAAGCAAGAAAACTTGGAAAAGAATGGAGAGACCAGTACATACCCCCATGAGCCTTGCCATGTGGCAGAGTCCAGGATTGCTGGCAGCCAGTCTTTCGGAAAAAAGCATTGCCTTGATGATGCCTTGAGTTGGACCGCCCTGACCACGTGTCAGAACGCCACACATTCTTATGGGCTCAAACTATAAGCTCATACATTCTCACTGCTTAAAGCCAACCCATTTCACGGTATCTGCTTTGAACGGCCTAGCAAACTAAAGTGCAGTTCCAGGTACAACTTGCCGGAGACACTGGCCTCCAATCTGTGCCCTACATGTCAGAGCCTTTTGGGGCTCCACACCTCACCACACTCCATCAGGCTGGACTGTCAACACTTTTTCATTGTTGGTTAAATTCCTATTCTTCTTTTGAGTCCCAAATCAAATATCATTTCCTCTGTGAGGACTTTTCCAACCTCCTCCTCAGGGGTTCCCACACTTTGCTCCCTGTGTGATTTATCTTTAGGCATGTCTGTCTCTCCCAACATGCAATCAGTTCCTTGGTGGCAGCCATCTCAACTCTGAATGCAGCGTCAGCAGCTGGCATGTGGTCGGGGTGGTCAGCCTCATGCAAGGGGGCCAGGTACTTATGGTAAACAATTGATAGAAATTGAGGGCCTCTGAGCCCAGAAATAGAGGAACCATATGAGCAGTGAATGGCATTCAAGAAAGGGATGAGAAAGCCCCACTCCCTTCCCCAATTATGCTTTGAGATTGACTTGAGAGTTAGAGAAAGTCCAGGCTAAATAATAAAATGCACCTGACTCTTTGGTCATTGATTATGGAATTGAACTCTGTAATAGAGCAGTGGCATTGACCCGGGGTTGCAAACGAGGTGCTAGTTTTGGTTCAGCTGGTACTCCTTGGCTAACTGAACTGACAAGTTTCATAGAGAGGAAGACTTTGTCACCATTTATAGTGAGTTGCCAGCATGCACTTATTGCCATGTCTGTTCAGGACAAGGCCATAAAAAGATAGCAAGGTCAGAATAAACCCGAGAGTCTAGCTAAGGGAAAAGAAGGGCGAGCTGAAAGTGTGAGGCACAGACAGGAGAATTATCCCATTCAGTTTGCAGACACACCCCTGATGGGCTGAGCACATGTGGCCGTGGTAGGTGGAGGTTTCCCAGGACATACCCTTCCAGAGTGAAGGCCTGATCCGTGGGCAAGTTACCAAACAGTAACTCGTCACGCAGCAACATTGTGGTTTGCAGCGGAGACCAAAGAGAAGCTTAGGATTTGGAAAGCTTCGTGGCAGCAGTAATGAAAACGAAGTCTGCTCCGCTCAGAGCAACTCAGAAAGAAACAGGATGGGTCACATGGAACCAGGACAGATGGGCTGTACCAGAGGAGTGTTTATCAGCACTGCCGTGGGGGAGGAAACACGTGAGAGGTTGCATGGCCCTATCAGGGATCCTAGGTGACACTATTAACATGTGACAGCTGACACGGAGGTGGCACCAGCAGAGGTTAATGGATGACTCAGAGGCATTATTTATTATTGTTATTTTTGCCCTCCCTCACAGTGGTTTATAGCAAGTACTTTGTCAAGATTTCCAGGCCCGGCCATATACAAATGACATAAGGCCGATTCTCAGGGGAGCCCTTCCCTGATGTGGGGTTGTAAGATGGAAGACAGAACGGAAGTGAAAGGGAGTGAATGGCTGGCTGAACAGTATCACAATTTCGGCCCAGTCAGAGTGAAGCAAGCAGCCTAAAGCCTGGGGGACCGGAAAGGATGGGCCAGGGTGGGCGCTGCAGTTCATCTGCTGCAAAGAAATGAGCATGCTTCAAGGTGATCAAGCCTGAATTGGTTTAAAAATATCAGCAAGCTGGTTGCCACATTGACAGCACTATATTTAAGTTATACCTAGAAAACGTCTTCCAAGGGACTGCTATAGCCTATGATTTATGCATGGTGCTAGTTGACGATTATATCATCAGAGATTGTACAAATTCCAGGCCACTACATAACCAGTTCAATATGTATGGTAAAGCTAGGACCTTCTCTACAATATGTTGACTATTCCAAGGAGAGTGACACTGTATAACTTTCTCTTTGGAGCTATCTGTCAATCTATTTTGTCTATCTATCTCTATTATCTATCTATCGTTGTTTCGGTTTGCTAAAGCTGCCAGAATGCAATAAACCAGAAATGGATTGGCTTTTACAAAGAGGATTTATTAGGTTACAAATTTATAGTTCTAAGGCCATGAAAATGTCCGAATTAAAAGCATCAACAGGGAGACACCTCTGAGGATAGGCTGCTGGCATCCAGTGTTTTTTTTATCACATGGGAAGACACAAGGTGACATTTGCTGGTCCTTCTCTCCTGGATTCTGGCTCAAAAAGGCTCTCTCAATTCCTGTGGGTCCTTCTTGTTTTTTCTTGAGTGTTTTCTTTCCCTGAGCTCTCTCCAAAATGTCTCTGCCTTTTATCCTCTCATAAAGGAATCCAGCAAGGGGATTAAGACTCACCTTGAATGGACTGGGTCACATCTCCATGGAAACAACCTAAGCGAAAGGTTCCATCCACAATAGGTTTGCACCCACAGGGATGGATTAAAATAACACAGGCTTCTTCTGGGGTACATAACAGATTCAAACCAGCATAATCATCTACTCTATCTATCTATCTATCTATCTATCTATCTATCTATCTATCTATCTATCTATCTATCTACCTATCTATCTATCTATATCTCTATCTATCTATCTATCTATCTATCTATCTATCTATCTATCTATCTATCTATCTATCTATCTATCTATCTATCTATCTACATCTATCTAATTTATCATCTATTACTGGAGACAAGACCAGATTAGGCAAAAAAGAAAGGCATTTGCATGCATGGAAATCAATAAATAGAAACTAAAACTTTTGGGAATCTTGGAATCTTTTCCTTTATGTATTTGTTTGTTTCTTTGTTTCTTTCTCTGTTTATTCCTGAGCTTCAGGGCCTTCTTTTCGCCTTGAAAACCCAAAGGATGAGAGATTATACTATGACTTAGATTTTTGGTTCCCTAAATCTGAACTTGTATATCAGTATGCTACATATTGATATGTATTGAGATATATATGCAAATTATTTTGTATAGAGTTCACGTATCATCTCTAGGAGCCAAGGAAACCAGAAGATGGTTTTTGTGACTCCTTATAAACTGACCATGAATAAGATCATTGAGAAACTTTGGGGTTGTTTAAGCTATAAATATCCCTGTGGCAAGTTTAAGAGGTCAGTGATGTCCTAGGAAGGACACAAACATCTCTGACGGTGGGTAGTTCAGTGGTTAGAATGCCCACCTCTCATGCAAGAGACCTGGGTTCGATTCCTGGACCATGCACACCCTCCCCCCCAAAAAAAATCTCTGAAGGGACAATCCCATGCTGGAGGTCAAAAAGTGCTTTCCATTGGGTATGCTTTTGTTAGAATGTGCATGGAACTGTTGGTAAAGTTTCTTAATATCAGCACTGCCTCAAAATAATAAGTCACCACCAACAGTTCCTTTGGAGCATCAGGAGCCTGCAGCAGCTGCGAAAACAATACTGTAAGGCCAAAAGAAAGATAAGGCTGGAGAGGGGACAACTATAGAGGAGAAAATTAGAAGGGGCTCAGGCTGCCAAAAATAATCTAAGAAAATTGCTAGCATGATTTAACTTTCTTATGGACTGAGTTTTCCTTCAGTATAAGCCAAATCAGAACAGTGCCCTTCACAGCCCGATAAGATGGTGTGAACTACACATAAAAGTCCTGTGCCTATAATGAACTACTCCAGGATCTTAGGGAAAAAAACCCCACAATTTTGGCTGATGCTGCATTGGAGCTTAGTGATCTCTCAGCCAATTAAGGTTGAATACTGGGTGAAAATAGGAAGAGAGGGAACAGAACTTGAGCTCATAGTACCAAAGGGACACAACTTTAAGGACAGCAATATTCCAATCACATGATAGCATGACGGGAAACAATAAATGGGGAAACCAATGAGAAAACCCAGCATACATCTTTGGAAAAAACCTAGCAAGGCCCTTGAGCATCAGCCAAGATTACACAAGGGCTGCTCTGCACTTGGCTGGAGAGGTGGCTCCAGGGAGAACTTATGATCAAACCCTCCCTGGATATGTGCTCATAGGAATGATGAACGCTTCTGATTCTGGAGCTGGTTGGAGGCCAAGCAGAGCTTGAAAGTCCTTTTGGTCTAAGTAAACATAGAATAGGGCGTCCCAAACTTCTGGCCCTAACATGTCAGGAGGTTGTTGGCCCATGACTTAAAGTTGGCTATAACAAGTTTCTCATGACATTCTGGACAGCACTTGTTGGTGTTACCGGCAGTTGTCTACTCAGCTGGGTTATGGAAGGTAACAGGGTAAGTGGAAAAATCAGGGCACTGGAAGGAATTAAAAGATAGGCTTCATCAGAGAAACCCGTACTTTCCTGTTTTTAGGGCATGTAATTACAGCGTCTGTATTCAACTTGAGATTCAGCTTCCTGTACTGACTCATTTCCCACTAGTCCTCCTCTCCCTCTGTATTTCTACACTACATCTATTGCTTTAATCATTTGCAAGTATTTCCTGTATGTACCACAGTCCTTCCATTTTAATTGCCCTATTTTCTTACTGTGTGACTCCAATGGAATCTGAAGTCAAGTAAAAAATGGTCAGTCCTTGTCCTCAAGGAACTTATAGTCCAATGAAAGAAGCAGGCACATAAGAGGGCCTGGCTTGGCCAGAAGTGTTCACAGAAGTAGGAACTGGACTAGAATGATTCTCACCAAGGAAAATGGGGTCTAAAATGAGGTATAAACCAATGGAGAATCATATGGAAATCCAAAGCCAAAGAAGCCACAGGGACAAGAAATGGAAAATAAAGTGGGGCACAGGAATGATAGGGAACTGGGAACAATGAAGAGGAGGTTGGGTCCACAGCTCCTAAAATAAATGGGTCCACAGCTCTATTTTGAGCAGTTGGGATGAAGTATGGGGGTGGATCAGCTGGGCTTAAGGGATCAAGGATAGAATAGCAAGAGGGAACAGATGTGAGAGACAATTAAGAAGCAATTGGATATGAGTGGTGAAGGAGAAGGAGGCTTCTAAGACAATCCTGAAATTTTGTTTGGAGGCTGCCTGGCAGATGCATGAGGATGATATAAATTGACATTCAGATTAAGGGAGAAACCGGCTTGAGATGCAAGGGGGTGAGTCCATTTGGGGTGTGTTGAGCTTAAGTTTTTCGATGGAAAACTAAGTAGACTAGCTGTTGGGTAGGTATTTGGAAACACAATTTCTTACCCCAGGGGTTTCATCAGAACTGGAGACCTGCATCTGGGATTCATCAACCAGGGTTTGACATGGATCATTCCAGAGAAAGTGAGGACAGTGAGAAGCTGGTCCCAAGATGGACTTTTGGAGTTTTTCCACAGCCTAAGAGCAGGCATGAGTATGAGAGAGCCATCATGGTGGAGCTGCAGAGGCAGAAACTGAAAAGCTGAAGAGACAAGTGATAGATGAGAAAGTGGAGGCAGTAAATGGAGCTTTTTTTTTAAAAAAAAAAAAAGATGATTGGTGGTGAAGGGAAGGTATGAGAGGAAGCAGGAGTTTGAAAAAAGGGAGAGTTGAGGAAAGGTTTTTTAGAGAAAATGAGTGGTGTGGGTTGAATTGTGTCTCCCAAAAAGATGTGCTGAAGTCCTATGCCCCACCACTTGTGAAAGTGAACTTATTTGGAAATAGGGTCTTTGCAGATATGATTAGTTAAGATGAGGTTGGACTGGATTAGGGTGAGCCCTAAATCCAGTGATTGAGGGCCTTATAAGGAAAGAAAGATTTGGAAACAGAGACATAGACACACAGAGGGAAGACAGGTATGTAAAGATGGATGCATAAATTGGAGTGATGCAGCTACAAGCCAAGAAAGGTAAGGATTGCTGGCAATCACCACAAGTTAGAAAAGGGCAAGGAAAGAGTCTGCCCAAGGGGCTTTGGTGGGAGCAAAGCCCTACCAACATGCTGATTTCAGGTTTCTCACCCCCCCAAAACCCTGAGAGAATACATTTCTGTTATTTTAAATCACTCAGCTTGTGGTAATTTGTAATAATAGCCAAAGGAAACTAATACAGAGAGTCTGGCATATTTGAAGGGCATGAGAAAGGAGCCGGATAAGGATCTAGGGTCAAAGGTTCAGAATAAAGAGGTGATCACAAAGGCCTGAAAATCTCAGAGGCGAGGCCATGAGAGGGGATCAGTGGCAGGGCAGTAGAGGAAAGACTTTAAGTTTGGATGAAGAGCTGATCAAGGCTGGGGAACTGTTGGGCAACAAAACACAGCCCTGCTCTGAGGACACTGTGTGTGGGGTCTGGTGGGGGTGGTGGGTACATGATGGGAACTATACTGTCTTGCACTTAAGAGTGAGTCTTCTTTACGAGTTTCATCCACATCCATTCTCTCTCCCTTAGATAGTAATCTCTTTGAAGGCAATGACTGTGGCTTCCACTTGTTTTGGTCATCTCAATGGCACCAACTATAGAAGTTGAATGAACTCTAAATGAACCCAGCCCTGCTCATGACCTTTTTTTCCTCTCAGATTATCTAGGCAAGACTTTAAAAAGCACAGAGTGCCAGGGACCAATTGACCAGGAACATTTTGCAAGCATTTATTCAGTATGAAGACATTGGAGAAGAAGAAAAAAAAAATCAGCTTACAGTTGAAAAGTAAGAATACTTGCTTGGTGAAAGAGAAAGTATTTTAAAGAAACAATGATAGTTTCCTTTTCTCTCTTTTCAGTGGCTATCCTCCTTAGAGGCAGACTGAAATGGAAGACCCCAAGGTGACAATTCGGTACGTTTGTTCTTTTAGCTTCCCGGGTTATTGTACTTTCTCAGGTTAGTCATGATAGGGCACTTGGCACACTCCTCTTAAACAGGGGACTAAGTCAAGTTTGTAGGCCACCGCTAACTAAGCCCAGGGCAGGGAACAGACTATCCACAGCACTCACTTCTAGCACTTGATCATATTCCATTGGCACCTTGATGGTGCTCGCTGCCTCCTACTTTGTAGTTTAGTGGTTGATGTTCATTTCTATCCTATCTCCTTACATCAAACTGTAAATTCCTGGAGCACAAGGTCCATGTCTGATTCATCTTTATATTCCCATCACACCAAACTGATTAGACCTTGAATAAATATTTGGTCATTGAATGAATAAACGGTTCACTGTTTCAAGGGTTGTTGAACTTCTCTGAACCTCAATTTTCTTGTCTATACCATGAGGGAGCTGATTGCCTGTAAGGGCCTCCCAATCCAAACAGTCCGTTATTTTGTTGTTCTGTTTCTTGTCCTGGCTTTATGACCACTAGAGAGTCATTCCTGGGAGTTAATCAATGTCTTTAGCCCTGTGATAGGACATAGTGGATTTAGAATTTAAAATCTAGAGGGAGAGACAAGAAAATAGCCAAAAAATATGAAAAGCTGTGTATACTGAGGTCTGGATGGTGGACAGACCCTATAGATGAGAAGATAAGCCAAAAATCAAAGCCAGGAGTAGACAAGCCTAGGGCAATGTACCTTTCAGAATCCTCTGTTATTACTCAAAAAATCCTGGGAAGGAAAACACAGCAAATTTTTATCAGCCAATAGCTAATTACAGCTGGGGAGAGAGGGGGGCCGATGGGCGGGAGCTTTTTTAAGATAGAGCGAGATCTTCTCTTTGGGAATCTGGCTCTTCAGAATCAGCAAGCATGAGTTTCTATTTCCCCAAACCTTGGGGATGTTTTTAGAAAACCAATGAGGCTGTTCTCTAGCTTTTACAGAGCTTAAACCAGCTTTTATTTCCCCTGGTGATGTGAAGATGGGGCCTGTGGCTCAGTTGGTAGCATCACGAGACCACCTCAGAGCGCTGCACTGAGGATGTGACCGCTGCTCCCCAGTCTGCAATCTCAGTTTTTCTGGAGCATATCTGCCTTCTCTGGGTGTGTGTGAATGCATGTGCGTGTGCGTTTGTGTGTGCCTTAATTTGTTGGTTTGTTTTAATCTCCTTCGGCGGCTCTCTCTCCTTTTGCAGGCAAAGAATTCACTAGAAACAGTACAGGAGGGAAAGGAAAGTCACCATGCCAAGAATTCCTTCTGAAAGCCCCGGCTGCAGGTTCATGGATGGCCCGGAAGTCAGGGTCTGACCCCACAGTGTGGCCCTGGCCGAGGGGAGGGAGGAGAATCAGAGACAAGGGAAACACCAAAGGTGACTCCTTAGCTCTCCCTTGGACTCAGACTATGCTCTTCAGCGCTGCCCCAGGCATTGCCTTAAATCACTTGCAACATCAAGGAAGCACCGTTGAATCTTGGCCTAGGGCTTACTTTGGGTTCAGCCCCAAAGGCTGATTATCTAGGCTCAGTTTCAAGTACTAAAGTATGGAAGGCTCTCTCTTTGCAGTGAATTCCAACAAAGAGTCAAGATCTCTTCAATTCAGCAAATATTTGGATACGGGGCTAGGCAAAAAAAAAAAAAAAAAAAGATATTTAAGTCACAAAGATTAATAACACAGGGTACCAGTTTCAAGGGACACACAGAGCAATTTTGGAAACATGCTCATTAAAGCAATGGTCAGTATGAAATTAATGCTTCATTCATTAATCCCACAAATATTAGGCTGTGACATGTGTGGGACCTGTCCTCCTGATATTTACAACCTAGTAAAGAGATGGTAAAAAACTGAAATAGCAAAGAAATAAAAAATTACTAGGTATGCTGAGTGCTATGATAAAGAAATGGTGGAACCTCTTTTAGACAAGTGGTGCAGAAAGCTTTCCTGAGTTGGTGACATTTAAGCTGAGACCTGGAAGTCAAGGGTTGGCAGTAATGAAAATTTCAGGGAAAAGGGATGGAACAGGTTGTGCAAAGACCCTGAGGCAAGAGGGAAGACCTGAGGCAGTTCTAGGAATTTCCAGGAGGCCTGTGGTGCTAGGAGGAAGAGGAGGGGGACATGAAGTGACATCAGCAATGGGCTGGGGCCAGGTGGTGCCAGGACCTTATGGGCTGGCCTGAGGGCTCTGGAATTTATTCTAAACGCATCGGGAAGTGAATGCCTTAAAATATAGTTAAGATGATTTAACTTAACTTAGCTCCGTCTACTGGAAGACAGATTGAGAGGCCAAGTGAGGCCTAAACAATGTCTAGTCTAAACAATTCTAAACATAGAATAAGAAGCAGAGGGGGTGAGATTTGGATCAAGGAAGGTCACAGATGGTAGGGCATTTACTTTTAGTCTGATGGATGGCGAGGGGTTTGCGGGGGAAGAAACCTCCTTTCAGGCAGAGGGGACAAAATAAACTAAAGAGAGGAAGCTTGAAACTTGCACAGTTCAATGAAAGATGAGTGGTAACTGAGGGGGAAGAGAAATAGAAGACAGGAGGAAGAGTAGGCTGAGGCTAGGCTGGCCTCAGCTTAAGTGGCAAGCTAAGGAGCTTGGGCTTTTCCGTGTGGCAATGGAGACACACAGGGGCATTCTCAGCTGCTCCTGGGGCTTCTCCAGGAGACCTTGTGGCGTCCACAGGGTGAGCTAACTCAGTTGGGATTGACGCCATTGGGTCCAGGGGACAAGAGGCTGCTGGTTATGAGCCAGAGGCAGAAGAAGGTGAGGTCACTTGCAGTGACAGAGACAAAACACAAAGGGGTTGAAGCAAGACCGTTCACCACTTGAGCCCGGAAGTGTCCCTGGCTCACAAAGTGGCTGTTGGGAGACTATCCAAGTAGGTCTTGAGGTTCAGGAGGTTGAGAGGGCACAGGGGAAAGGGGACCGAGTCTGAAGCTTCAGACATCAGGTCTCAAGTACTTCCTTCTCCCTGCTGTCTTCAGCCCACCAGCCTCTCCTCTGAACAGCTACGGCATTTCTTGACACAGGTCACCAGATACTGGTTTTTCCTATCATTACCCCCACCCCCACCGCACTCAAGCACTCATTGTCCTGCAAGTCCCCGCTTAGGTACGTGTAAAGCAGAGATCAGACTGAGCCTAAACTGCCCCATCAGATCTGGTTCTCTCTGTTCCCTATGCCTCGTCATCTGTTGCATCGGATACTTATGTCGTGGTAGCACGGTCTGCCCTAGGAAGTCCCATCCAGCGCCCTGGGAAACACAGCAGTCAGCTGAGGTCTGTTCCCCAGCAGGCTCACTGAGGGGTTCCTCGGGGCGTGGGGCGGGGTTGGGGGGGAGACGCCAAAGTGCCTGTTTTCCTAAGGCAGCGTTCGCAGTGCAGGGCTGTGTCCTGGCATCAGAGGAGCAGCCTGTTCATGTCCAAGCAGGACCCAGCAAAGCTCGGGGCCCCCCACTGAGGGGAAAGTGGGGCCGCTGTGCCACCCCCCAGAGCATTCTCAGGCAGAGCCCTGGACACAGAGCAGCAGTGGGCACTGCACTTGGGCAGCTTCAGGATTGAGCAGCAGGGACACGGGGGTAGGGGTGGTGAGCTTGTGTCAGCGCCTGAGTCACCTGCGGAGGCTTCTCTGGAGCACGTGGCGGGGTGGACAGAGGGGCAGGGGGTGGGCGTGTTGGGCCACTGTAGGTCCCAAGTTGATCAACAAAGTGATGGGGCCACAGTTGCCACCTTAACTGTGATGGCAGTGAGACCTGAGTGAAACGTGCCTTCAAAGCAGGATTATAATCTTCCAGAGGGCAGGACCATCTTGTGTCAACAGCAGGACACCTCCAAGATGTTCCCGGCTAGCTCTAATTCCAAACGTCCCATCCTACGGGTGTTCCTATGTGTACACTTGTGGTAGTTAGGTTCAGTTGTCAACTTGGCCAGGTGAACGTATCTAGTTCTGTTACTGTGGACATGAGCCAATGGTACATGAACCTCATCTGTTACTGATTACATCTGCAGTCGGCTAGGAGGCGTGCCTGCTGCAATGAATGATGTTTGATTTAATTTACTGGAAGCTTAAATGAAAGAATTCAACGTAGCACAACCCAAGCAGCTCAGCATACCTCATCTCAGCACTCGCAGATCAGCCCAGGCCTGTGGAGATGCAGAAAGGAATCACCTGGGGGAAGTTGTTGGAACCCAGAGGCCTGGAGAGAAGGCCAGCAGAGATCGCCCTGTGCCTTCCCACGTTAGAAAGGACCTCAGTTGAAAGTTAGCTGCCTTTCCTCTGAAGAATCAACTAAATAAATCCCCTTTTATTAAAAGCCAACCCGTCTCTGGTGTGTTGCATTCCGGCAACATGAAGTGACATCAGTAATGGGCAGGGGCCAGGTGGAGCCAGAACCTTAGCAGCTAGCAAACTAAAACAACACTCATATTTGTTAGACACCATGCTCCACTTAAAATTTTTTTTTTTCTAATTTGTAGCCCAGTATCTCCCTCAGAAAAGCCATTTAATGAATATCTTGTTTGATTATTGAATTTATAGAAATACTTTTTAGAACAATTGAAGCCTTTTTTTTTGTATGCTGTCTGGCAGGGTCACGTTTCATTATTTTTCCATGTGAGTATCCCATTATTGCAGCACCGTTTCGTTGGATTTTGGTTTTTGTTTGTTTGTTTTGTTCATTTGTTTGTTTTTTTGGGAAGTGCATGGACTGGGAATCAAACCCGCATCTCCCAGGTGGCAGGCGAGAAATCTACCACTGAACTACCTACCCCCTGCACCCCCTGAAGCCTTTTGTTTTAAAGGTAACTTCCCAATTCATCTGTTGTGCAGTCACACAAAGCCTTAGCTCCATGGCGGAGGGACCACAGAGTCTGACAAAGGACAAGATGCTGTTGTTAAGCTGGAAGCTCACTCAATACCGAGGCAGAACTTGGAGCAGGTCTCTGAGGCTGGGCAACAGCCCATCCAATGCAATTGGGCATGCATGAGGCACATACCCAGCTTCATAGATTTTTCTCTTCCAATTTTCCGAGGCTGATTTAAGGATTGACTCTAATGAATCGTGGTCATGGTGAAAGACTAGGAAAAGAGTGAAGTCGAGATAATCCATTTTTAGCAGTCGATATCAAAGTCTTATCCCTTTGGCTGGCTCTAGTTTAATCAAGAATTGGAGTTTGGTTAACTATTAATGAATGATTCATATGTTTTTGTTAGGAATGTAATATGAGAGGAATATAAATGGAAAGAATAAATATGGAAGGTTAGAGGCAAGAAATTTGCAAATAAAGCTTCAGAATCTTTCCCTGGTCCCAGTTCAGATAATGGCAGCTCCTTCCACCTGTCACTGCATCAGAAATCTGTGAGTCATTCTGGGCCGTCCTCCATCTCTTTTGTGCCCCATTCTTACTGTTCACCAGATTCTACAGATTTTATCAGATAGTTACCCAATCTTTGTCCTCCTCTCTGTAAGACTGAGGAAATAATAGCACCTAGCTTATAGTGGTGATCAGGATTAACCGCCTTAGTAATGGGTTAAGCACCATGAACCATATGCTCAACAAACGTTAACCAATATTATTTGTCCATCTTCAGACAATGAAAGAGTGGCTATTACATTCCAAAGACTGAACTTTTTTTGCCCCTAGAAAACAAAGACAAACTCCAGGCTCTGAACCACCCAGGTCTCCAAATGAACCATTAAATTCCAGTTGGAAAGAAAAATACAGAAAAACCTGTCAGTATTTTTTTGGGGGGATGGGGGTTGAGAAGGGAGGGATTATGGGCTGGAGAGAGACCAAATAGACTGGGGAAAGGGCCAGGGATTTGCAAACTCCAGAGGTAACAGAGACCTGTATCAGAGCTTTCAGGGTCTTGGGTGGGCGAAGGCCCTGTGGATTCTTGGGGAGACCAGATAACAGAACCTGGGGGTTCAGTGGCAAGATTTGCAGAGAGAGTAGAAAGCAACTGAGAAGGATAGCTCTGTGCCCCGCCTTCCTCCCACCCCCACCCCGTCCCCTGAGATTGGGGGAGGGGAGGACAGCAAGGCTGGACCACAACTGGACCTGGAGTTCTTAACAAATCATAATCCAGATAATTAACAGGTAAAGACTTTCTCATCTACCTTTATTAGAAGGAACTCAAAACAGTCATAATTTGCTTCAGACAAATGAAGAAAGCTAAAGATTTTTTTAATCTTTCAATGTTATGGAGAAACATTACTTACGCCTTGCTGTTGTGATCAGAATAAAAATTCATGTAAAAATCACTGCATTTGTAGTAATTTTATAGTCATTAAGCATTTTTCTCAGTCACTGGTTCTAAAAATATTACTGCTGTGGGAGAGTCTGGGGGAATTTTCTTTCCTTTCCTTTTTCACATTAAATTTGAGTTCTCTCCCTTGAGCCACTTGGGAACTCACTGGGTAATTGTCCAAGCTAACTAAATGGCACAGAATCCTATTCATGACAAGACTCTCCCAGCCTCCTCTCCTGAAAACACCCCCCCACGTCACCCCTGCCACTTAAGAAGGCCATGTTTATGTGCCGATTCACCATTTATTTGTTCATTTGACTCATATTTGCTATGCATCTGATAGCATCCAGCTCAGTTCTAGATCCTTGGAAAGAGAGCAGGGAAGAAGACACAGAAATCCTTATATCCTAGTCCCCCTTACACATCTTGCTGTTTCATTCCTGCACACTGTTCCTTTCTGCCGAACCTCCCTACCCTCCCCCTTTGTCTGCTAAACTCCCACTTACAGTGCAAACAATTCAGGCTTCAACTTTTGCAGGAAAATTTTACAATCCTCTCAATTAAGCAGAGTTCCCATATTGTGTTCCCGTGAAACCCTGCCCATACTTACTTCTATGATAGCGCTTACCAACAGGTATTGAAGTGATCTTGTATATGTCTGAATCACTCAATAAAACGTAAAGGTGCCCTGAGCTTTACATACAATTGGATCACCAGACCCTTCACTTAGCATAGAGCCTGTATAGACTAGGGCTCCTTAATGTTATGAAAATTTTCCCAAACATTGGTGCATAACTATCTCTTGTCCCAGAGTTACGGCTAGCAGTATATCAAAATCATCTGCAGAAAAAATTTAAAAATATTTACAAAGTCCCCTTCAAGGATTGGGGAGAATGGATGAAATATTCAGCTTCCCCATCTGGGGAATCCCTGATATGCTCACCAGCAGTGGGGAAAACCAATTCAGTAGGCTGAGCCCTGATCTTGGGGCTCGCCTCTATGAAACTCATTCCTGCAAAGGATGAGCTAAGCTTACTTATAATTATGCCTAAGAGTCACCCCAGTGAACCTCTTTTGTTGCTCAGATGTGGCCTCTCTCTCTAAGCCAAATCAACAGGTGAACTCACTGCCCTCCCTCCCATGTGGGACATGTCTCCCAAGGATGTAAAAACAATGTGGGACAGAACTCCCAGGATTCACTGGGACCTGGCATCATGGGGTTGAGAAAACCTTCTTGACCAAAAAGGGAAAGAGAGAAATGGGATAAACTAAAGTGTCAGTGGCTGAGAGATTTCAAACAGAGTTGAGAGGTTACCCTGGAGGTTATTCTTATGCATTATATAGATATCCCTTTTTAGTTTATGGTGTATTGGAGTGCCTGGAGGAAAGTACCTGAAACTGTTGAGCTGTGTTCCAGTAGCCTTGATTCCTGAAGACAATTATATAACTACATAGCTCTTATAACGTGACTGTGTGATTGTGGAAACCTTGTGTCCGATGCTCCTTTTATCTAGTGTATAGACAGATGAGTAAAAAAAATAAGGATAAAAAATAAATAAGTGATAGGGAGAGATAAAGAGTAAAAAGTTGGGTAGATTGAAATACTGGTAGTCTCATCCAGTTCCAAATACAGCTCCAAATAAAACAACATTTTCAAAAACATTGAAGCCATCAAATAAAATTCAAAAACTTCTCAAAAAGAAAAGAAAAGAAATACCAGTGGTCAATGAAAGGGAGGTGTGAGGGGTATGGGATGTATGAGCTTCTTTCTTTTTTCTTTTTCTGGAGTGATGCAAATGTTCTAAAAATGATCGTGGTGATGCATACACAACTATGTGATGGTCTTGTGAGCCACTGATTGCACACCATGTATGGACTGTATGTGGGTGAAGATTTCGCAATTAAAAAAAAAAAAAGCCAAAACAAAAAATCATCTGCAGAATTTTTTAAAAAGCATCCCTGCCAGGTTTCCTCCACAGAGAGTCTGACTGAACTGACCCGGGGTGCAAGCCAGGTATAAGTGTTAGTTAAAAACTCCCCAAGTGATTCCCCTCCGCAGCCAGAATTGAGGACAACTTACACAAAGGCACGAAAAATAAAAGCCAAATGATGTGGCACCTTAAGCGAGCTCTTGAGACTCTCGCAGGTATATTGGGGGCATGAGCAAGGTCATGAAGACAACATGAAACACTACCAAAACGGTGTGGAGCATCTTTCTGGGGCTTTTTTGGCTGGGGGTTGGCAGCCCCCAGTGAGCCCACACCAGCCTTCCTGCTGGGGCAGGCGCCTGGGAGGGTGTCCCCAAGCTGGGGCCTCTCTGCTGGCACGTCCAGAACCTTCTGAGATGTGTCACAAACTGTTGCTCGGTGTCCCCGCAGAGTGGCCCGAGTCGCGCAGCTCACTCCGGAAGCCCCTCGGTTGAAGGGTGTGTTTTGGGTGATGACACAAGCAGCCCTGCTGCCCTGCGTCTCTCCCACCCGGCCACGGTTCAGCTTGGTGTAATTTTCCCTCTCGTAGGGAACGAGTCAGATCCTCTGAAGAAAAGATGTAAAAGGCAGGAGAGTGATTTAAATCCCTCAGGTCCCCCATCATCATCTTATCGAGGAAAGGGATCATGTGGGTGGGAAAATCAATCGCTGCTTGGTTTCCACCAGTGTCTGCCCGGTGCAGAGCGGGGAATTAGCTATTGGGCCTTCTGAGCACATAAAGAACCATGTCAGATACTGCAGAGTCAGGCTGAAGGGCCAAGGGAGAGAGGAATGGGACCTCTCAGAAGAAATAAATAATGAAAAGTGCCCCAGGACCACATTTTAAGATTTTCTACTTTACTATATAGACTTTATATTATTAATGAAGAACCACAAAGGAATTTTAAATCTCCTTTTTTTCTATTCTCTTTTTCCTACCTCCAAAACCAAATTTTTTTTCTTGAAAATCCACCAAGCGTTAGCTTTATTAGAATTTTCGTTCTTCTATTACCTAACCTATGTATTTCCTGGGATTGTTTTAATTTTGTATACTATTTAATGGCAAAAAAAAAAATGGTATCTATCGTCAGCATATTACCACCTTAAAAACTTGTAGGGCAATTATTTTGCCTGTCTTCATTTCTTCAGCCCAAACAATATAACCCCAATTTACATACGCTCCCCAGGTTATTACAAAAAAATTCCTCTGTTTCGGCGCACTTGAAATACAGAACAGTGATCATTTTAAATCACAGTCAATGGCCCAGCTTTTCACTTGAATAAAATTCAGGTACCATTTAGTTCACAAAGATAATTTCACTTCAAGATTTAGAGTGGTGCCTCTCATCTGAAGCAATCTCCCCTCCCAACCCCCAGCACTGTTTCTTTCTTATTGGCCCTCGAACCCACAAGGCTGCATTTAAAAATGATGAATAAAAAATGAAATATAATGGAAATAGCTACTGTATTGGAAAAAATGTAATAGGAATCTTTGAAAACCAGGGAGAAAAGCGTCAAAAAAGAAAAGAAATGAAAAAGAAAACCAGGGAGAATATATTAAGCGTTTCTTTTTCTTTTCTTTCTTTTTTTTTTTTTTTTAACATGGGCAGGTACCAGGAAAAGAACCGAGGTCTCTGACATGGCAGGCACGAACTCTGCCAGCGAGCCACCGTGGCCCTGCATTTCTTTAATAATACCAAAAAGGGTAGACTATGCCTTAGAGCGAGGCGGCAGTGGCATCCAATGCAGGAAATGTCTCTGTAGGGCCATATGTCTCAGGCCTGCATTTGATTATTTTGCTGGGACTAAATGCTCATCAATAACTGGTGTAAGAGCAAGTCTCCCAGAAGTCAAATCACGTGAAGTCACTGCCAAGGAATGGGACACAGTAAAAACTTCTTCATTATGTTGGGTCAATATGTACTATTATACTATAGATCTGCCCTGATGTATTTCACAAAATTCAGGCATAAAGATCACTTGCTATGTTAAATTTCACCCAAGCGCCATTTCCTTTCCTCTTTTCCAGTATAGTCTTTCCCTGCTTTGGCTGGTCATATCCACTTTCCACTTGTGTAAAATGGGGATTGTTCTGCACACACCTACATGGCAATAAGAATAAAAAGGGACAAATTAAAGGAGTGTTGTAACTGTTCAGATGACCAGTGTGGGTGAATATATAGTGTTAACCCCTGTAGGGTTGCAGCAATGTAGAAGAGCACAGGGGGAAAACGATGTATTGGGGTGAGTTTATGGAAGAGCCTTTAAAGAATTTGGATTTAGGGCTCTGCAGATATGAATAAATATGCTGAAGACATTGGGAGGAGCGCTTCATCTAGGTCCCTTGTCTCTTGACTCTAATTCTGTAGGTAGGAAGGATGAAGGCGTTTCCAGTGTAACAATTGGGAGATTCACACCAGGATATTTTTTTAAAGCAATTAACATAGAAGACGACGTTTTTCTGTTTTCCAAGTCCCCTCTGCCAACCAAATCCAGAACCTATAACGAAGAGCCCAATAATTAATTTCAGCTGAATTAAGTTTCTTATTCAAGAGGACCATGTAACAGAAGAGAGCATTAACATAGAATTCCAGGATTCTAGGCTCTCCTCTATCCCTTGGTCATTAATTTAAATGCATCTGATCATGAAAGAGGGATGAGTGATAGGAGATGTTTCAAAAATGGGAAAAGCAGGTGACTCTGTGCCCTCAAGGAGTCTGTGATCCAGCTCAGAAGAAAGACAGGAAACCAAAGGGTCATGAGATGATTTAAGCAACACTATAAGGGAGCAACACTCTCATGGGATTGGGAGGAGAAAGGCAGGGGCTCTCAGTCTGCTGGAAAAGGTCATGAAAACCTTCACGGAGAGGGAGTCTTGAATAATCTGTGCAGACTGTCAGGTAGATCAAGGCGGGGAGGGCATGTACACCATCTGGAGAACCGTAAGCAGTTTGATGACACGGGAGCCCAGGAACATAAGCGCAGAGGGCTGTATGAGTTTGGTGGCGGACTTCAGTCTGTACGCATTGTGGGGGCGTGGTTGATGATCTGAAACATATTTTAGAAAGATATTCTCTTTTGCAATGTAGAAGCTGATCAGGAAGCAAACGTAATGAACAAAATAGATACAGAGGCCTTCTGGATCTATGATAAAGGTACAGAGGGTGGGTATGGATTTCAGTGGGAAGATGATGGCATCTCCGTGTGGAGATGTCTGTTTATGGAAATGACAATCTGAAGTTCAGGAAAGAAGTCTCTGCTGGAGATGGAAATCTAGAGGCCTTTGTAATAGAGATAGCTGTTGAAGCCAGGGCTGGGTTCAGGATTTTGAGGGAGCAAACGCAATTTAAGAAGAAGAGGGGACCAACAAATCAACAAATCTTGTGAACACTGATGGTTACTGGACACACACACAGGCTCTGTGATAGGGGAATAGCAGAAGAACATGGTGCCTTGGAAACCAAGAGAAGAAGAGATTTTCGATGTGAAGGAATGGTCACCAGTGTCATATCTTTCAGAAGGATTGAATAAGTCTTGAAAAATGCCTTTTGAAATATAGACATATATAAGGCTAGTAGTGATCTTAAAAATAAGCAGTTACAGGCAAGCAAGAAGCCAGATTTCATTGGGCTAAAAGGGAATAAAAGAGGAAATGGATAAAGCAAGAAAGATATAAATCATGGAAATGTCGGGAAGACTGTTGACATTTGCCCTCTGTCCACAGATTGTGACTTCAGTCATGGAACAGGTATCTGAACACTTTCAATGTGACACACAATGTCTTCAGCACTGGGGAGGAACAAGGCAAACTGCATGCACCCAAAGAGATTTCAGGCTATGGGCAGAGAGAGGCATCTGGACAGAAATTTCAAAATGCAAAAAAGATGAACTCTGGACAGAGCAGCATGATTCATGACATGGAGGAAAAAGGCAATCCTTGTTCTCAGGGAGCTTACAATTTAATGGGATCCACAGACAGCTGTAACACAGCAGAAGGGATAAAAGCCTTGAGGTAGAGGGAAGTCGTACTTTGGACACCAAGAAAAAACAATGAAATGGATTTTAATTGGGGATTGAGAATGGTCTCCACGAGAAGGTAGCATTTGATTCAAATCTTTTAAAAAATGGGCTATAAAATGGGCAGAAAAGGTCCTTTCAGGCAGAGGATGTAATATTTTAAGACAAATGAGAAGTTTTAAGGAGAAACCTCTGGAGATACTGTCTTCAACTAAAGAAGTAAACATAAAATATGAATCTGGGGCCCAGAGTCAGACTTTTCTAGAAAAGTTATATGGCTCCAGGCCTTTCAGAGCCTCTCAAATCACCCAGGTCAGCACTCCTCAGACTGTACTGGGAGTGAGGATTAGCTTCAAGGTTAAGGAGACAGAGCCAATATTTTGTCTTCAAAAGGCCACTCCCACGTGGGAAGTGGAACAAACCTGCCCTTTGTTTCTGAGTCTGTCCATGCCGGTGAGTGTTCTCTGGGAATCTGGGCTCCTTGGGCCTCTCCCCTCAGTTCTCCTGGACTGTGCTATTATGTTGACATCAATGAAAATAAAATACGTTGATCTACGGTGGTTAAAGATAATTGAGTGAACTTGCAATGCATTCATTCTTTAGAGTTCTGTTTGTGATTCCATCATGAAATCACACATCCTCTCTCGAACAGTCTTAAGTGTTAGTTTATGAAAATATTGTATTTATTGAAAATGTTACTTAGAGATGGGGTGTTAGCACAAAATACAGGAATGCAAGGTTTAGACATAGTTGGACAAATTTTTAAAATTCATATCCCAACTTTTATTCAAGGCCAAGGAGCTTCATGTAAACAAATAAATGATTAGAGCTGACTACCAATGCATGAGAAAAACCATAAATTAAAAATGTAATCATCATTCTTCTCATTTTCAGACATTAACCCGGTCTGAATTTTCAGCCCTGCTTCTCTATACAACCGGAGGCGCAGTGAGCTGATGTTTTGGCCCGTTTCCGCAGCCACTTTTTTGGCAAACAACAGGACGGAACACACAGCAATCAAATCAGCCTCGAAGTTGGCCCGGAACAGCCAATGGGCCTGGACACGATGGAGTATTTTCAGGCACATATAAACTTGGCCTTTATTCCTCAGGATTGTGAATCTGGCACCTTTCAGAAGCAGTAAATAAGCTCTTTCAAAAGCCCAAACAAACCATAAGGAAATCCTGCATTCTGAAACAAAAGGTATAAAAGCTAAGTAAAGACACTACCATTGTCTGGTTTGCCAGGAAGTGAGTTGTTGCCTTGGGAGAGAGATAACATGAAAGACGCCATAATTGCAGGGCCCGAGACTACAGGGCCCAGGAAAAACAAGATAGAAAAATAGCAAGAGAGAAGTAGTTCTCCATGTTCTTTCAGCTGGGCTGGGGGGCGGAGGGTAGGGGGGGCGGTGGGTAATGAAAAGAGCAACTCATCTTGAACTTGTTGAAGCAATGGAGACACTGGGGGTGGAAGAGTGAGGGATGGGGGCAGAGCCAAGAAAGTATCCCGGGAGCAAGTTAAAGTTTTCAGGAAAAATATGAGGGCAGGAGGGAAAAAAGGGGGAGGGGGGAGGGACCGAGTGATTTAATGCCAGCCCAAGGAGCTAGGGGGAATAGGGGTATTTTTGTAAATGTGTTTGCTTTGTGTGTGTGTGTGCAAGGGAAGGAGTATGGAAAAAGAGAAAGTAGGCCCATTAATGAATGAGGAGGGAGGTGAAAGCAAAAATGAGTTTAAATTTGCTGAGTGTTAAACTGCTTTAAAAATTTATCTCAAACAAGAAAACGAAAGATAAAGGGTAAGCGCAATTGGGAAACAATGAAGATCTTATCAATAAACTATGATCAGGAGGGGTGAAGAGAGTGTTTAGAAAAATTGAAGGACTGCAAATAAGAGGTCAAAATACCCTGCATCCTAGGGCATGTAGCGGAATTAACGAAAGTAGTTGCAACACCACAGAGATAATTATTTTTTAATAACTGCCAACTACAAAGGGGGGACTAAAATTGTAGAGCATCTCATACTAATATCGTGCTTGATAAATACATTAATTGTTCTCATAGACACACATTCACCTGGTCAGGTCTGCACGCACCTCCTCTATCAGTAGCAGTGTGATAAGACTAAAGCAAAGCCATGCTTAAACTCTTATTGGTATGAAATAGAAGCAGAATTCTATTTCTCGATAAAACAGAAGATAACCAAGGCCCCGGTTAATCAAAAGAATTGTGGATGATCCAATGCCAAGTCAGTGACTAAGTTATGATTCATTTTGTAGAATTCAGACGTCTTCCAAAAGAAAGAACACGGAAGTTGAGGTGAGTCTCTGTTCATGCAAGCTTGCGTATCGGAAGCCTTACATTTTGGCTGTCGATACCAGCAATTTGGGAGCCATTTCAGAAGCAGACCTTGCCTGCATTCATAATTTGACAGTCCTTGTAGCTTTTTTCCCAGCCACTTTCCCACTCCAAGTTACGCTTGGCCAGTAGCACAGCTAAAAATCTTAACACCAAGTCATTCTTTCTCCCCCCTGCTCCGAACAAGCTTCTGCAGGATTCCCGCACCAACCTTGATGAATTGCAAAAATAAAGCTGTGAGTCAATATTTATACCTAAGAGAGAGGAGTGAAAGGTTTTACTGGTTTCTCTACACAGACCAGACCAAGGGAGAAATTAACCTCCTGCATGCTGTCTGAGTGACCTTCAGCAAGAGATACTGAATGCAAGTTTAGAGGCTTTAGATGGCAAGGAGGGTTAATGGATGCCCCTGTGTACTTTCTGAGTGCCTCTTGCTGAATCACCCAGGTGTCAGCTAGCAGGCACTAGATACAGGCCCATACCATGTCCCGATTGGTCTCCACGGCCCCTGCAGCTTCTGCCCCTCCAAATAATGCTGTGCATCCAAGGTCTTGCTGCTAACATCTGTCACTCATTCCCCAGCCACCTGATCTGGAGCGCTGTCAGGGTAAGTATTTTTATTCTGCCTGCTTTGTTGTGCTAATGGCTCAATGACACTCAGTCAAGAACAAAGCGTGCCAAAGAAGAATGTCCCTCTTCTTCTTGGCTGACTCACCCTGGGACAGGAAGACAGGGGGTATCTGGCATTTGGTGAAGCCCTTGATTGTCCTTAGAAAATATTAACTGAAAATGAATCCATGTTGGCCTAGTTATAAGAAGGTCACCTAGGTTGAATTTGAAAAGCAGAGGCGCTGTGTCAACAAAGGGTGGTGATAAGCAGCAGGCCATTTCGCTGAGCTAATGTGTCCAATTGTGTACCGCGGGGATCAGCTTTATATCTCTCTGCAGATCGGTGTGTTTTTCACGACAACCGTCTCCATAGCAACCAGGTGTCCAGACACTAAATAGATCTTAAAGATATTAAATCTCGGCCCGGTGAGGGAAGCCCATTCTGACTGCAGTTCCCTTGGAGCCATTTCCCGTTGACAGTGTCACTTGAGCCCAGGGGATGTGGTCTTCCCTGGGGTCCCTCTCAGTGTCCGCAAACAGCCACGATGGGAGAGGAGCCTGGCATTTTCCTGCTGGGCCTTTTCTGTATCATTTTTACCAATGGAGCCAAAAGAAAGAGCAAACGGCAGATAAATTCACGTGAAACTAAATGGGAAGGGGTGTCAAATGCTGGTGAGATGGGAGAATTTATGTCAGCAGCCGTGGAAGAAATAGCCAAATGTGATTTGTCCTGGATACCACTAGCTAGTATATCTGGGGGGCCAATAATCCACAAGAAGGAATTGAGGAGAGAAGGACAGCAACTAAACCCACGCGCTTAGAGCAAAGGACCGCACAGGGGAGGGGCAGTGCAGCCTTGGCTGGGCTGAAGCTTTAAGTCCCAGCCAGGATGGAGGAGGTCCCTCCCTGGCTTGTCCTGTGAATCGGCGGAGCTCACCTGGGGAAAACTGCTGGGGAGACGCCTGGGGTGCAGGAGGGAATGAGGGACAGCCAAGGGAGCAACTTCCTGTTATGGCGGCTTGTTGTTGCCAGGTTTTCCCCAGAGGTTAGCATCACCAAAGTGAGACCCTGCTTTCTCCTGTCACCCTCTGCCCGGGGCTTTGGCTCCGGGCCTCTCCTCCTCCATTGGGACTGAAAAGGGCTTCTTTTGTTATGAAGTGATGCCCATGTGCCACAGGCAGGGCATGGTGGACCAAGCACCAGGCGGAGCTGGAAAGGAGGGCCCAGCAGAGCCAGCGGGAGCAACATGATGAAATGGAACAAAGGGCCGTGTCGTCAGAACCCCAGGAAAAGAGTTTCCCGAGTGACAACTAAATAGGCTGCAAATGGCCTTTTGCAGGGAACTCCCATCCCTGTCATAATCTAAACCAGGAGCGGACAAGGCTGGGCCGACTCCACGGGAGGGAAGCGTGTGGATGTGTGGGCAGCTCGAGGAGGGGCGGAGGCTGGGGTCTGGCTCACAGCGAGGTGATCTCATGCTTTTTTCTCTCTATTTAATCAGCCTATCAGCCCACTATTTATGGATCTGAGTTTTAAATGTGCGGTTTGTTTGTCTGTTACATAAGGATATTTGCATCCCCCAAAGGGAAAGGAACCTGCCCTCTCCCAATGGAGAAGGAGGGGTTAAATCCGTAAACCGTGAGTGTGTGGCAAAAAAAAAAGAGAAAGAAAGACAAGGAAACCACATTCTCCATGAATGAAGGAAGAGGCAGGAGGAAGGTAGTGGTTTTTTTTGTTTTGTTTTGTTTGCCTTTTTCTTTTTTTTAAAACATGAGTAAGATCCTCAATATGTTTGAGATTATTTAGTAAATTCTTTGAGAAGGGCCACGGGTGACTAACCAACAGATCATGGATGTAGAAATGACATTCTTCCGACAGCTCTTCCCATCTCAACCCTAGAGATACCAGCAGGCTGGGCGGGGTAGGGGGCTTTGTTTAGTTAACCATGAACAATTCATAAAATTCCAGATCCCTGCACTATAAGTCCGCACCTCTGAATGTTATTAGAAAATCCTATTTCTAGTCTGTTATGAAACAGAGGTTTTGATGTGCTGCCAGGTTTATGTGGAACTCTGGAAACAGAGCACTTGCTCTGAGAAGCCGGGGCCATGGTGGCTGTTACATAAAGCTTTCCTAGCGACTCAGGTTTATCGCAGATTGGGAGGCTGCAGTGGGGAAAAACAAAAATAATAAAACACAAGGAAGTTCATGCAAAACATGAGCCAGCCCACTACCCCCATCTGCTCCACGGCCAGCCTGCATACTAGGAGTTGTAATTTTAACCCATGACCTGGGGCTCCAGGTGGTTGCAGGTGGAGGCCATGAAAATTTAGGCAGGAAGGAGCTAACATGAACTCTTTCGGCCTGTGAACTAACTTCTTATTGAAATTCACATAAACACATCTTCTTTCCCCTTCTTTGGGCTGCTCCCAGTTTCTCTGGGCACTGCGGGAGTAAAAGGAAGTAAGGTCACTCTACCAGATCCCTGCCAAGTTAAATGCATCTAATGGCGCGACAGTGTGTCTGAAGTAAATGGATAAGCATCTCATTTCCAAGCTCTTGAATCCAACATTTTTGCAGATTAGAATCAGATCATTTTTTGGTGATGGTTGCCAACTTTTGGTGGGTTTCTGAAAAGCATGTGTCCAGTCGATTGTTTTACGCTTCCTAGGGTTGAGCTGGGAGTGGAAGGGGTGACCTGGAAGGAGAAACCATTGCTAAAAAAAATACTGTGTTGAAGCTGTAAATCATGGCCAACAGCCTATCATGATCCGCTCACACATGACAGCCCAAACCACAGTGTTACACAGAGGAAGAGACAAAGATTCTCCAACTGGGAGAAGGAGTCTAACGTGATGAGCTGAGTTGGGGTAGAAGAGGGATTTTCGGTGGGCAGCCCCTGATAAATCCACCCAGGGACTCTTCTCTCTACAATTCCACTGCCCATTTTCCTTGACTACCAGTGAAAGGAGAACCATCTGATTTAAGATGGAAAAGAATGGTTTTATAAAATCCTAGAGCCCTGAGTCCATGTGAAGGCAACCATCCAGCTGGTGGGCCATCTTTCCTTTCATAAATCAGATTTCCCTTCCAGCCCCTCTTTGGATGAAAAGAGGGAGAATGGGGAAAGGGCACAATGCTACTCATTTGCCTTTAAAAACAAACAAAACCAAGAGATTCTGGTTGACTCAGAAGAAGGTGGCCCTTGAGTAGTCCCCCAGAAATCCAGAAAAGAATTTTCATTGAGATATCTTTCATGCGCTCCCATTAAAAGTGAAAAAAAAAAAGGAGAATGCTTTAAGAAAAGGCACCCGGCCTGCCTGTTCCATTCCCAGTAAGGACAGCGGAGTCCAGCTAGAGTCCCTCATTCCAGCAGATCTTATTACACCCATTTAATAAAGAGAAGGGGGAACCCTCTGCAGAGGTTTCACCCCAGGACTCCTGCTGCTCCGCAGGTGGACGGCTCCCGCCTGCGGACCTCGTATGCTGGCAGGCATCTGGTTGTGGAAAGCTGTCCGCAGCCAGCGTGGTCATAATGAGCCAATTTCAATTGAAATGAGATCAATACTATTCATTTTTTTCTCTTGCTGGCTCCCAAGTGATTCATGAATCTGAAAACTAGTTCATGAATCAGAGTGGGGTGGGGCGGTGGGGGCTGGGGGACATTTGTGCAGTCGGCAAACCTAGATTCCTTTCATGAGCACAGCCATTCGTTGCATAATGCTCCGCTGCCTGCTAGTTTAAACCAGTCTTTTAGGAAGCAGCTTTCGGCTTCTCCTTATTCAACTATTTTCCTTCTCCAACAGGAAGAGACTGACACTGTGTACCGATTGTGTGTCTGTCCGTCTCCGGGGTAGCTTTACACCCTTTGTGTTTGTAGCTGAGGGAGCTTCCCCTGGCCGAGGTGTGTGTGGATGTCTGCGCGTGGGCGTGTCTGCCCGCGTGCATAGGTGCGTGTGCGTGTCTGACGGTCTTTGTGTGCACGCTGCGTGTGCGTGTGTGAGAGTGGCCATGTGGGGCAGGCTGCGGGCCCTTTAACGCTGAACGGGAGCCAAGCCCATTTCTCAGCGGAGTTCCAGGAAGAAGCACATGACGAGGGCAGTTGGAAACCACAGCTCTGGGAGCGCTGATTACAGCCTACGAAGGAAAATGAGATTTTTATCTCACAGGAATTCAGTTATAAAAATAAAATACAGCGTCTGGCTTGATTCAGCTAAATGTACAAGCACCGGGGTGTTTTTAATTTAACAGGGAAGGTGGACAAGAAAAATGACCTAAAACACTGCATTTAAAGAAAGTCAGAGGTGAGGGGGGTGGTTACAGGAAGGAAGGGGGAGTGTGTGTGTATATGTGTGTGTGTGTGTGTGTGAGAGAGAGAAATGGAAGAGAAAGGGCGGGAGGAAGGGAGGGAACAAGAGAGGTGGAGAGAGAGAGAGAGAGAAAATCACCCTGCTGGCAAATGAATGCAGCAGAGATGATGTCATTGGAACAGTTGGAGGAGAGAGGAGAAAAACAACTCAGAGCTGTGCTAATCCTGTTTGCTACCCTGAAGGGAATGGAAGGCGGCCAAGGCAGGGAGTTCTGGGAAACCATATAAGGGTGCCAAACAAGCTTTGCCGCCAACATTAGGAACTGACATCTTTGTTCTTTGTAACTTGGCTGCCTGCCAGAGGCCTCATTTCAGCTCTGCGGCATGATTACACTGGACGGCTGCCAGCCCCGCTCTGAGAACTCCTTTTCTTCTCCCCGAGCTTTTTTTTTTTCCTCTTTCCTTTTGCCAAACATGCAGCAGTTACCATGGCAGTCGAAAGTAAAGTTAAAAAAAAAAAAACACAACAAAATAGAGGGGCACGCCTTTATCCAGATGTGCCACATGAAACATGAGCAGAGAGAAAAGGCAGTTAACCTATTAATCAGGCATTTTACTCAAAAAGAAAAACACTGGAGCCCTCGCTGTCAGGTTCAGAGAGGTGACTCAAGGATACTAAAGGAACACCCTCAGCAGAGCGGGGCCTGTGTGCCCCAAGATGTTGACAGAGCGAACAGGGAAAAGGGCTGGTTCCAAGGGCTTGTTTTCTTTGCTTTCTCGGTCTCTCTCTCTCTTGTTTTCTGAGGCATTGTGGAGTACGTAATGTGAAACGGAAAATGTCATGATTTCCACTGGGAACGTGTCCACGGTTGGAAAAAGCGCCAGAAACCCAGGCCCGTGAAGCATTAAAGGGAGAAGGGAAAGGGAGGGCAGCAGGAGGAAGGAAAGGAGGGGAAGAGGCATGATTTCAGGGTCCCCTGATCACCGGGGTGAAGCCCTGAGAGCAAAAGCCTCCCCAGGCGGTGGCAGGAAGGGCCCTGCCGGGCAGGAGCCAGAGCACAGCCCAGAGATAATACTGAGGGGTCCCGGTCGGTGCTGGACAAGCCAGGCTGGCCAAGGGTGCGGGCCACGACAGGGGAGTGTCCTTCCCTCTGTAAGAGCAGCGGGGTGACAGCAGAGCCCTTCATGCGAGGGGCGTGGCTCTTCCTCTCCCCCACTTGGAGGAGTCCCCAGGAGTTTTGCTTTAGGGGGGTGGGTGGGTGGACTCTGCTAGGTGTCCAGCGCCGGGCGATTTAGAGTTCAGTCAACTATTTTTAATCGGGTTCGTTTTTCACCTGCCTGGAAAGTGGGACATCTCCTGGGAGGTGACAATCCGCGATCAAAGGCAAGTCTCCAGGCAGATAGTTGGCGAGGTTCCGAGGCAAAGGTTACTTAGAAGTGGAGGTTCAGTTGCCAACTTTCCCCCACTGCAAAATCTGACACGCCTCGCCCTCAGGGTTCAGCGGGATTCTCAGAAAGACCTCTTCTGATTCTAGGAGTCGTTGCAGCGAAGCCTGACTCTGCCGTCCCCTGGCCCTTTTGTGGGAGGACGGAAAGGTCAGGGCAGGGGTTGCTGTCTTTAGGCCTGTGGCGACTTCCCTGTAAAACAAATTGGCTAATTGTCACCTTCAGATGGACCTCTGAAAAGGGCCTCCTGTGCCTTTCGAGAGGACCTGTCGTGGCCAGGGTGGAAACGGAGATGCCCAGAGGGAAAGAGCTCAAGGTCACAGAGGCGAGAGTTGGCAAGAAGGAGTCCAATCCCAGAATCCCCCACTCCGGCCCCTCCCTGCCCTTATCACAGGCCAGGCCGCCTTTCTCAGGAGGTGACCCAGCCAGGAGTTGCTTACTCATTAAACTCAACCGAATCCTAGGTCCTCCCCACCCCTGGGGGTGGGGGAGGTTGCCACCGTTTGGAGAGGTCCACGAGGCAGAGTTCTGCACATCTCTGTTTCCCGGACCCCCACGGCCCCTCAGTACCCCCACATGGGCTGCTGCCACTGGTGCTGAGGAAATAAATGCCCCGTGGAGAACCCGGGTGGGACTACTGGGCAGAATGGATTCAAAGACATACTTCAGTTTCTGGCAAATTAGGAAAGGAAAGGGAGGCTCGAGTTTGGGTCGAGCCCCAGAATTGTCGTTGTCCTCTTCCCTTTGCCGGTGGCTCCAAACCTGGGACACGTGAGTTTCCCACCGCAGAGAAAAGAACAATTCCTGGAATCTTCCAGAGCAGCCACCTGACTTAAGGGACAGTTATTGAATTTGGAGCCAATGTTCAGTGCAGTGCCTGGTTGAGCCACATTCTCATCCTCTCCACTGACTGGAAGTGAAGGAAATGCTGGCTGGGTGAATTTCTAGAAGCAACCCAGAGTCACAGGGCATTGTTTCCTTTTGGCACATTGGAGACCCTGCGTCACACAACATTGGCGCCTGCGAAACCCTGTCTCCTGTGTTCCCACCTTGTCTCCCCATGTATTGCCTGGAAAACCTATCTTTGGCTGGGATGCCTAGGCCTGCTCTCCCACCTCTATGGAGGGTGGAAATGTGATTCCCAGGACCTTGTTTTCAGAGTTTGTGTTCCCTCCCACAGTCTGTAAGTAGAGAAGGGCGAGCAGGGGGAGGAGCAGTCAGTTTCCTCCGGGGTAGGGGGAGGCCAGGGCAGCCCCTGCGCTCTCATCCAGCATGGCTGAATGGTAAGTGACCTGGCCCTCCAGAGGTGAATTTAGCTCCTCAGGGGGCTCCTCTTTCCTCAGGATCCACGAATTTGCTGGAGCATGTACGAAGTAGCATAAAACCCATTACCCTCACGCCTTAACATGGGTTTCCGGTTAGTTTTCTCAGGGAGACATAAAAGGAGGATCCGGGGGATTGTTCTTTCTGAGAAACCAAAAGAAACCAAAAAACAGATATGGGGGGGGGGCTGGGGGCGGGGGGGGGAGTCGGTGGGTGATGCATTTTCAGCATCTGAAATGAAGCACGAATGGTTGCTGCAAACACGTTACCTGCTCAAGTTCTCCTGCAATCTTTCATTTCTGGCACTGGTTTTTCCCCCTCATTAAGAAGCCCAATTTAATTTCTTGCTTCACCTGCATGGTAAAAATAATTACATACAGACATTAAGCCTGCACTAAAAATCAATGTACAGAGAGATTCCGCTTTTGCCTTTAGTCATCGGGAGGCTCTCACAGCCATAAATAGAAAGCATTTAAAAACCCTGCTCTTTGTAGACAGATAAGGGAAATGCTGAGAGGTCGGTCCCTGGCGTGGTAGCTGGAGAGGAGCCTTTGTGTGTTAGCGAAAGGCAAGGATCAGAAATTAAGATAAGGCTCTAACATTGATTTCAGGGAGGCAAAGCCCTCGTTTCCTTAAGTAAAGGATGCCGCTCACTGCTCATTAGTACCAGGGGATCATCGCCGTGATAAAACACTCTAACTTCAGATGTGGGGCCTCCTTGGTCCCGCTCCTGCTTTAATGACACGCAGGGATTGTTCTTCCTTACCTGAAGCCCACGCCTGGTACCGAGACAAGGGCATAAAGAGAATCCTAGCGAGGCATTGCCGACCCCAGCTCCCTGGGTGCCTAAATGCAGAGCCATCACTTCCGGCAGTCCTCCCTGGAGTCCCCCCGCTTTGTGGGTTTTCATGGGGCCCACTTAAATGGGGAGGGGAAGACGGTGACCGTTTTCACAAGTATCTTTGTAGGTCTACCCAGATGGGTTTAGCACCTAGCAGGGGTGATTTGAAACACTGTCATTTAGCAAATTGTATTTGAGGAGCTTTTCAAGAGTTTTGGGATTTTGCACTCAATTTTCAGCGTTCCGGATACATGTGCTACAGCTTCCATCTCCCTGGGTCACAAGGTGAATAAACAGATGCACACATAAGTGGATCCTTTGGTAGTCATACCACCTAGGGGCCTTTCGGATTAGTCAAGATTCATCATTTTCATCTCTAGCGCTCACCCCGCCCATGCAACAGCACCTCCTGTGGCAAGAGGGAGAAAGGAAGAATCCAGTTTCTTCGAGCACGAGGCCATTCGCACATGCATCGTGTCAGGCCGTCTTCTCAAAGCCCTGGGAGGATGCAGGGACAGCTCTCACCATCCCACTTTGCAGGTGAGGGCCATTCAGGTTGACTTGGCAGGTGGTGAGCCTCGAACCTGGGTCTCTAGAGCCTTCCCGCAGGGCCCCCACCACTCACTTTCTTCCATGACCCTGGAAGGCCCCCTCTGGGGTGGGCCAGCGTGAGGACCTACAGAGGCCACCCAAAACTCTTCCAGCCCCTGGGTCCTTCCTGAAAAACCCCAGTGCCAGCAGAAAAACCTTATATGACCACAAGTCGCACAGTGATTTTAAATAGCTTCCTGGCCCTTTTATATTTACTCAAAAAAGTGTCTTTTAAAACCAGGAATGTTCTTTCTTGCCACAGAGTGACTCCTGTTGCATAAATCTGTATTGATGTCACTGCGCAGAGTTTTCTGCCCCCTGTTTGTTGTAAACCTGAGGACACAGGACCTTAGGATTAAACCTAAAGAGAAAAAGTCATGTTACCCTCACCTGTCTGCAGATGGGGGTGGGGGAGAGGAGAACTTTCCCAGGGCTCTAGAGGCCCAAATGAAGGGGTCCCTAAGTGAGCCTCCTGGAGGTTTCGGGGCTGCTGGTTTGGCAGGGTGCCTGGCTACTCTTCTCTTCCGTCCAGGGCCGGCTTCTCCAGCCCCTGGATGAATGAAAATCTGTGACCTTAGGCAAGTCACCTGCTTCTCAGTTGTATTAATTTCCTCATTTTGGTAGATGACTAGCACCATCTCTAAAACATTTGATAATTCCCACAATCGGGCTGGCGGGGGGGGGGGGTTGGCGGGGGGCTATGGGAAGACACACTCCAGAAATTGCCATTAGCACGTGGCGATGCATGGCAATGCTGAACGAGCCGGGTGGGCAGCAGATGCTGCCTGCCCTTGGAGGAGGGGAAACGTATTAACTGTCGAAGAATGTGCTGGGCTCTCTAGAAGTCTGCACTAAAAGACTGAGTGCTTTTTTTACACATAAAACCTATATATTTGCAGCAATGTAATCATGCATTGCGTAACTGCCTTGTTTTCTAATGCGCTGCCTCAATGAGCCCTGCTTCCCAGCCAGTGTGTGAGTGCTTTGTTGACAATGCCTACATCCTCGGCTTCCCCTGTATCCTCTGTGGAATCTGCAGGACACAAAGCCTTGTTGGGCGTGCCAACAACTGTATCTTCAGTGACTGCGCATCGAGAGATGGGATGTGACTCCAAAAGGCAAGTGGTCCAGCTGCATAGTCTCAACTCCCAGGGGAGTCCTGAGGATGGGCTCCAAACTCAGGCTCCTTCGAGAAATAAAACTTAGCCGCGAAGATGGCTGAAAGGCAGGTGGCCCCGAGGCCACGTGAGCCCGAGCGGTTGTGATCCGAGGGCTCCCCATCCATCCACCATTCCAGCGAGGAAAAGGCCTCGCAAGCAGACCAGAAAATGATCCATTCAGTCATGCCGCTTAGTCACGGCCCAAATCTTGAGCATTTAATTCTGCTAACTGTAGCATTTATTGCAGTGGCGTGCACATTTACATCATTTTATGTGCAATAATAGTGGAGAGGATTTGGGGGGTTGCTTTTTCTTTTTTTAGGATAATGAAAAAATTCTCTAATATTCAGCCAGAATGTATCCTTGCGGCTGGTATAGATTTTTAGCCAAATGATCCTGTATATAATCAGGGAAAGGCAAACATGTATATTATCTACATCTCCTCGTAACTGCATGAGATAACATAAAACTGCAGGAAGTATCAAGCAAAAAAAGAATGAAAGCGGTCTATTCAGTGCCTGGCATGCCTTCCCCCTGCCTGCCCTAGGAAAACCCTTAGACAGATTAGGACGGGGCAAGCTGTGAAATACACAACTCTGCTGCTGTGCTGTCGTGGATATGTGGAGCCCGGGCTCTTATTTCCAAAGCCACACATTACCTTAGCGTCTGGGTCATCTCTGCTGGAGTTTAGGTCAGGCAGGTGAAATGGCTCCAAAGAAAGTCACAGTTTGTCTGCGGCTGCAGGGATTTTGTTCAATTCATGCACATTTATGGAACATTCGCTATATGCAAAACCACAAGGAGGGAAATGCAACTTTAGAGAGGTTACAATTGTGAGAGGGTCAAGATGCGTGAATGAGACAATAGGCCTAGTTTCTTTGGGAAAATTCCAATTTGTAAATACGACACTTTAGTTAAAGGAGAACCGCACTTAGCAGCCACACAGGGATTCCTGCCTCAGAACCGCCTGATCCAAGTGTTCAGGGTCATCATCCTTGTGAGTGACACCCCCACACCTACAGAGATGTTTCATGCATGACCTGGGCAACAGTCCGTGTCAGCCCTGCTCAGCCTGCCCCAGGACAGACGCCTCTTTCTCAGGCTCAGCTTCTCCAGGTGGTAACGGCATGGGGAGAAAGGGGAGCTCTGTGACACACTAGAGACAGCTGTGCCAGCTCTCAGGGGACAAGCAAAAGCTACATTTGAGGCCACACTTGAGGCCGTTATAAGATCTGGGGGCCTAGATCCCCTTCCTGGGCAGGGAGTTGTAGCTTTCGGTAGACAAAAGAAAGGGGACTTTGGAATGAGGACTGGACACTGGAGCTAAACCAAAGAGTTTCTGCTTCTTTCCGGGGCGGCTTCCTTGTGGTAGAGGCTCACCCAACCACAGCCTCCATGGACCGCTTTGCCCAGCCCTGGGGAGCCAAGAGGCTCCCCAGCAAGGGTAGTGGGAGCTGCAAATTGCTTTTCCTGGAGAGTTATAGTAAGCAATCAGTAGAGACTGGGTGTCTTTATAATACAGAGAAGCAACAGAATAGTGCAGGGACAGATGACTGCCTGGAGGAGGGAAATAATAACACGACTGTTGCCAATGTGTATGCTTTATAATTTTCCAAATGCTCTCATAGCTATTATCTCAATTGAAGGAAAGGACACATTCTCACCGCATGCCATTCCTGATGTTCAAAAATGAAACTGCCAGAAACATGAAGATAAAACAAAAGGAACCACCAGAAGAAAAAATAAAAAAGGCATCGATCCATCCTCCTGTTTTGCAAATCAGACAAAGCTCTGACAACTGGTAATGATGAAGAAGAGATCCTGTCAGATGAACCCTCTGATGCCTTCATTGATCTGATTCTTTCACCATCAGAGGGGAATCCGGTAAGACGAGCAGAAGCAGCGGGGGCGTGGAGGGGGGGGCACTAAAAAGAACAAGAGACACTACTAAAAACCAGGGCTGTGTTTCCTCGGCACCGAGTCCTGCTTTTTCAATGACCCAGGCTTGCAGCCTATACTGATAATAAATAAGTAAAATCCAACTTTCTGGCACCTTCACTTGTGTGATAAAGGCAAGAAATGGTCCCTTTGTACATATTTACATCTACATGATTCATTAGAATTCACAGAAATATGTAAAAACCCAACCGGTAATTAGAATCAAACATTGTGAAGTTAGAAAACAGCAAGGTTGATGATAATTTCAAAATTTCAAGGGGAAAACATTCTTGTCGTGCTTTCTCAGATGGCGGAGGGGATGTGAATATAGGGCAGGGAAGGTCCCTGGTGCTGGCCTTTCACCCAGGGCAGTGTCTGCTGGTCCGGCCACGGCTCCCGGAGCAGGAGGTGCCTCATCCCTCTCTGCCAGGCCCTCCTCCAGCTTTGTGGAGCTGTTTGAGCTGCGCCTCAAAGTACCTGCTCCCAGGGAGCTCACGGACAAGTCGGAGGAGACCGAGAATAATAATAAAAGAAAACCCCACATAAATAAACCGGAAAGGAGCACACAGTGGTAAATGCTACCTGGAGAACCAAAACAGATGGGAGAGCGGTTCTGGGCACCTTTGGGTAGGGCAGTCAATGGAGGCAGGCTGTGGTGTGGAGAAGGTGTCTAAGAAGGCCAAGGGGGAGCAGGGAGACAGGCCAGGAGGTGAGATCTGTGTTCCCAGTGTGAGAGGGGCTCTCAGCAGTTGCTCCAGGCAGTGACGCCCCCACATGCCGGCCCTGGCATGCACCCCTTCCTCAGAGCTTGATTCAAACCCAGTTGAAGACAGAACTACTCTGCTGGAAAGACCAGTCTCTAAAACCAGGCACACCTGCATTCAAGTCCCGTCTTAACCACTTTCCAACTCTGTGGTACTGGTCAAGTGGCTGAACCTCCCCGGACCTCGGTTTCTGCGTGTATAAAATGAGGCTCGTAATTGCTTCAGAGGATATGTGTTAACATTTTAAATCACCCAGTGCAGAGCCGGGCACATTGTAGGTGTTGGGAATCATAACCCCCACAAAAGTCATATTTGGGTCCCGACTCCTGGGCCTGTGGGTGTGAACCTACTTGTAAGTAGGACTTTTGAAGATCTTTTTAGTGAAATTGAGGTCAAACTGAATGTAGATGAGCCTTAATCCAATAGGGCTGAATCCAAGAAGCAAAAGAAATTAGTCATGGAGGGAGAGAAGGCACAGAAGAAGCAAGAAGCTGGAAGTCAATGGAACCTGAAAGAGAAAGGAGAAAACCTTGCCATGTGGCAATACACATGGCAAGGAACGGGGATCACTGGCAGACAGCCCCTGAATGCCACAGTCTCGGGGAGAAGCATTCACCTTTCCAGCACCTCAATTATGGACTTCTCCTAGACTTAGAACTGTGAGCCAATAAATTCCCATTGTTTAAGCCAACCCATTCTACGGTGGTTGTTTTAGCAGCCTGGAAATTAAAACAGTAGGTGATCACAATGGCATCCAGTGTTCGTGGTGGGGGTGGCGGTGATATTAAAATAATACTCACTCATTCAACAAATATTTATTGAGTGCCTCGTATGTGTCAAGTACTGTTCTAGATGCTTAGGGCCCATCAGTTAACAAAATAAACAAACTGGTCTGTGGAGCTTATATTCTAGGAAGGAAGGCACACAAAGCAGGAAAAAAAAAAGTCAATTAGCTAGACGGTGATAAGTGCTATAGGAGAAAATATAGGGCCTGGTAAAGGCTGGCCCTGGGGGTAGATGGGAGGATGAAGGGAGGAGCCCAGCTTTAAAGAGGGTGGACCGAGCAGGTTTCTGGGTAGTGCAGGTGGTTGCGGGAAGGCTTAAAGTAGGTGAAGGAGTAAGGCCTGGGCAGCTCTGCGGGAAGATTGTGGCAGCCAGAAGCAAAGCTGGTACAAAAGCAGGAGAGCATCTGGACTATGTGGGGGCCACAAGGAGGACGCTGGTGTGGAGCGAAGGCGTGGGGTGGGGAGAGGAAAGCAGAAGATGACATGGCACTGTGTATGTGTGTGTGTGTGTGTGTGTGTGTGAGACCAGGTCTGGTTGCCAAAGACCTTGTGGGCCATTATAAAGACTCAGGCTGTCACGCTGAGGAAGATGGGAGCCATTGGAAGGTGTTTTTTTTAAAAAACACATGATTTTTTATTTTTTAACTCTTTAAAACATTTTATTGCAAACTATAACATGTATACACAAAAGCAATGAATTGCAAAGTGATAGAACAGATCTCAGAGTGTATGGAACAGATTTCAGAGTTCAAGTGATTGTAGAAGAAATTTCAATTTTCCTTCTAGCTGTTCCAAGACACTGGAGACGAAAAGAAGTATCAATAACGGGCGGGCCATGGTGGCTCAGCAGGTAAGAATGCTTGCCTGCCATGCCCGAGGACCCGGGTTCGATTCCCAGTGCCTGCCCATGTTAAAAAAAAAAAAAAGAAGTATCAATAGGATTCAGCAGTCATATTGGATTGTTAAATCCTATCACCTCTGTTATACATTGGAAGGTTCTGAGCAGCGACAATAGATCATACTAGCTGCTGCATTAGGACTAGACAAGAAGGGAAGGGTGCCAGGCCCGTTCAGAAACCACTGCAGTAAATCCCTGGGTGGGACATTGATGGCTCAGATCAGGGAGGCAGGAATGGCAGTGGAAAGAAAACCTAACAAAATGACCTCATAATAGTTAGCAGACATTGTTTTCAAAGATAGGCCCAGCCATTGAGAATGCCTTAATCCTTCCTATCTTTAAATGGTTCCTGTAAAAGAAACACCCGGCCAGGGCATTCCTCACCTTGAGCCCAGGATGTACCAGTTGGTCACTTCTCAGCTTCCTGGGTCCCCAACCCTCCC
>PVIY010010710.1:0-67710 GCA_004026745.1 Myrmecophaga tridactyla | reverse complement strand
TAAAAGCCAAGATCTGGGTTAGATCACTTGAGTAAGCAGGTGGAAGTTAAATTTGAGAGAGTAGGGGAGGGCAGAGGCACTGTAGCACAAGGGCTAGAGGGCAGATAGAGGGCACAGGAGGGAGAGACAGGACACTGGCAAGTTCTAAAGAGGGGTGCAAATCTGAGCCAAGCCTGCAGAGACCTCTCCCCTTCCCCGCCCATGCCCAGAGCTCACCCTCGGGGGCTGAGAGGCTGAACACGGTCACTCGGGAAATGGGGCCATCCTGTAGGACTGTCCATGTCTGCAGAACCTCTATATGGGGGAGCCAGACTCAGGCCCCCGCCCCAGGCCTGGAGCCCAGCCCCCCGCCCGCCCTCGTCCCCCTCACCTCGACTCCCCTGGTCCACGTGGGCGACGCGCACATAGCCGCTCTGACAGCCGAGAGCTGACAGCCGCCGGGAGGTGCCGGGGAGGTTATGGATATCAAGCCAGAGGACGCTGGTGGGCAGGCAGAGGGAGGGGCTAGAGGGGCCCTGCAGACCCAGGACCCTGCTGCCTGATTTCTCTGAGGTCACCCCCCACCACTCAACTTCTCTGAGGTCATCGGCCCTGGCCACTTTCTCTGAAGTTATGCTCGGGGCCTGATTTCTCTGAGGTCATCCCCACCGCCCAATTTCTCTGAGATTATCTCCACTCCCTGCTTTCCCTGAGGTCATTCCCACCCCCTGATTTCTCCGAGACTGCCTGCCCTGGTCCCCGCTGGCCTTTCTCAGGGGTTCTCCTACCTACTGGTCAGGTTTGTGAGCTCTGGGAAGAGGTTTTCCACTGGTTGTTCCTCAAACTGATGCAGCCCCTCGTTCTGGAGAAGCGAGACACACACTCCCAACTTGGGATCAGTGGCCCCCCGTCTCACACACACACCCCAGTGCCAGCCCATGGCCTCCCTCCCCCTCCCCCAGCCTCACCTCCTTATACAGATGAATGGCTGGGTTATTCCCACTCAGGAGAAACACAGTTTCCAGTTGATCCCCGACCTGGACCCTGAAAACAGAGAAATCTTTGTCTTTTAGAACTGTTGCCTATAAGAATCTTAATATTCTGGGACCCAGAACTGGATCCAAGACTAGAATCTCAGAGTTGTGGCTCTTTACTACCTTCTTGAAATGCAGAATTCTAGAAATAAGCCATCACAGGTTCTCAGGATTGTGGAACTGTAGAACTCGCCAATCTTAAAATCCCAGAACTTTAGCCTGCTAGAACCTTCCGTTCCTACAGCCCTCACCTGCTAGAATCTTCATTCTGGATGTGGATTCAGGAATGGAACCTGGAGCTCCAGAATGGAATCGAGGCACCCTGGAATGTTAGCTCTTCAATCGGGGCCCTAGAGTTCTGGAAGTTCTTTTTTTTCTGTCTCCTTTGAGATTTTAGAACTTCCAGAAACTGCCATCCTGGATGCTCAGTCTCACCAAATGGTGGAACATCCAAATCCTAGAATCTGGAACATAAATACTTTAGAACTCTTAGTTTCTAGAACCCTTTATGACCGGTAGGTCAAGTCCAACTCACAATCTGTTTTTATAAATAAAGTTTTATTGGAACACAGCTGCACCCATTCATTTACAGAGTGTCAGTGGCTACCTTCCAGCTTCAATGGCAAAAATGAGTAGCTGTGACAGAGACTGGCCCTCAAAGCTGAGGTTTACTATCCGGCCGTCTACTGAAAAGGTTTGCCGACCGCTATGTGAGATATTGGTGTTCTGAGGTCTTTAAATCCAAATAGAATCTGGAGCTCTAGAACAGAATCCACACATATTGGATTTCTAGAACTCTCGTATTCTAGATAGTCTGTAGGCTATCTTTTGAAATATAAGACTATTAGGACCTTATCATTATAGAATCTCAGATGCATCAAACTGCTGACTTTTATACTCATAGAACTTCAGCATTTACAACTCTAGAAAACTTAGCATTTCTGAATTGCAGCATCAGAATTTAGAATGCTGGACTCCCAGAAATCTAGATGTCTAGAATATTGTTATCCATGTGAATCAGTTGAGGGATGGTAAAGTGGTGGCCCACCGGCCAAATCTGAGAATTGAGAACACAATGCTTTAGAAAACAAAGATTTAGCTTGACCATCTTCAGGCAGGCTGACAGTCTCCAGTTGCTACAGCTGCACCCCCTCCACCCCCACCCCCACCTGCACACTTCCCTTCTCAGGTTACTTTTGGCCCTAATGACCTTTTAGTTTTCAACTCCTGAGCTAATCCAACCCTTCCACTCTAGGTGGGACAACTGACTGCCATTGTAACGGAGGGGTCGGGGAACCCAGGGCCGTCTCCAGGCCTGGGGGGTGAGGTGGGGCAGGAGACACTTACTCTGCGTGGCACAGCTGGAAAGGCGTGAACTGGAGCTCCAGGTTCAGGCAGCTCTCTGCAGGGGGAGAGGGAGGGCACAGGAAGATAGGTAAGGTGGGCAGAGGCTGTCAGAACCCTCTCTTCCTCCCTCTCTCCCTCCCTCCAGGCAGGACTCACGGGCAATGGAGTCAAGGTTGTACTCAGAGCCAGGCTCGTATTCGCAGTAAATGTTGAGGAAGGGGCTGCCCTTGTCCCCGGAATCCTGGGGGCAGAAAGTGGCTTCAGGGTGGACAGGGGCAGCAGGGGGTTCCACCGTGTGTGGAGGGGGTATGGGTGGGCAGAGGGGGGCTCTGGGTACCTTGATGAAGGTGATCCCCACCACCAGGCCCTGCTTTGGGGGCGACTTGTTGAAGGTGTCAATGGAGACGATCTCAGCGTCCACTGGGAAGGGAGAGTTCAAAGTGTGGGCTTCAGGTTGACTCGTGATCCCCAGAGTATCCCCATTACCATGACCCCTGACCTCTAGGTCGATCTCAGTAACCTCTGACCCCCGCAGTTATCATGACCCCTGAGTCTGAGTTCCCATCTTCATCACCATGACTTCTAACTCCGCCGGGGCTGAGAGTCCCCTAATCACTGAGTCTGAGTCACCCAGCACCACAACTACTTCCGGGTCGCTATTATCCCTGATTCTTGACCCTAATGCATCCTGATTATCGACCCTTGATGCCCTTCAATCATGCTGATCCCATCACAGTTTCGGTTTAGACAGAGTCTCTGAAGCCTTCTCAACACAACGTTCCGGATCCTCCCAGCCCCATGGCGTCACGCACCGGGGATGTAGTTGAACTGCAGCTCCTTGGCCACGGGTCGGATTTTCTGTCGGAGGTCTTGGTAGCGGAAGCCGAGCACCTTGCCTTTAAGGGTGGCGGCCAGTAGCTCCCCGCGCCCGCCCGCGCCGCCCGCCAGCCCGTACACATTGCTCTGCGACGAGAAGCGCGTGAAGCTGTCCTCGCGCAGAGGGCAAGGCTCCGCGGCCACAGCCGCCTCTCCCATTACGTTCCTCAGCCACTCACTCTCTCCGCAGTTCTCACCGCCGCGGGTTCTACCTTACCCGCCCATCCCAAAGTTACCCGGACCGGCCGGTGCCCGCCCGGTGCGCATATTGATGACGTAGAGAAGCCGTCACCGCTACCCTTTACAAAAATGGCGGCCAGAGATTTGAGCCTCCCACAAGACTTTGCCCTGCAAGACATTGCCCCACCGCGCCAGCGCGCTCCTCCTCCTTCCTTTCCAGGGCAAAGGAACCGACTTCTTGCTGTCTGAAGCTTACGGCCAAAAATGGGAGGTGGCCGCCTGGGCGCCTTGCTGTAGGCTATGTGGAAGGTAGCCTAACAAGAATCATATAACAATATAGCCCGTATTGCCAGTTACTGTACTCTTCTAAATGCTTTCCATTTATCCGTTTATTCAAAATTCTCCGACAAGGTGAGGTAGACATAGTTCTATAATATCCATGCTACAGATGAAGGAACTAAGGCACAGAGAAGCTAAGTAACTTGCCCAAGACCACGAAACTTTTAATAAGTGGAACCACTATTCTAACTCAAACAAGATAGCTCCCATAGTTCATGATTTTAACCATATTACCTTTAGTATAGTGAAATGCATTCTAATTCCTCCAAGGAAAACGATTCAGCTATCAGTCCTAGCAAACAACAACTACCTCCTTTCTCGAGCAATCTCCTATCGCGTTGAACCAGATTCTGAGTCCTCATAACCACCCTGCAGGGGCCTATTGTTATGCACCACCACCCCCTTCCCATTCAGCATTTATTGAATGCTTGCCATGTGCCAGGACGTCTCTTACGAATTTATTGTGCGGTCACAATCACCCCACAAAGAGGCTTATTATGCCAATTTGTAGAGAACAAAACTGAGGCTCGGAGAGAGTAAGTCCCTTGACTGATTTGCTGGTTAAGTGAAGGAAGCAGGATCTAAACCCATCTTCAGGGGTTCCTGCCTATGCTCTTTGACCCTAGAAGGGGATGAAGGGGGTTGGGGAATCTGTACAGCTGGTGTTTTGTTTCCAGAAGACATGAGTTGGTTAATTGTCCTGGCAAATTGAGTAATCTCACCCCCGCTCTATAGAAAGAAAACACCCAAATACACAGTCACAGACTGCAAGCTCCATTAAGGCAGCAACTGGGGTCTCTCTTGATCACAGCCAAATCCCTAGCATTCGGACCAGGAGGCCTGGCATAGAGCAGGTATTCAGTAAATGTGTTAATTATCCACAGACTATATGCCAGGCCCTTTGTCAAGCACCTGGAGTTCTAGTACAAGAGACAGCTAATGGTAAATTCTCAAAGGCAGATAGGATCCGGAGGGTGGCAAAAATAAAAGGAGTTTGTGACAATTCCAGATTTCTGAACTTAATGAGTAAAAGCTCCTAGAGGGCAGAATCTGGGTCTTTTGCTCACTGCTGTATTCCCAGCAACTGGAATAGCACTTGGTACACTGTATTTACCGAGTGTGTGCTCGGTAAACACTTTGCCACGCCCAAAGTAGGTTTCCTTCTGGCCTCTTCCACCCCACTTGCTAACCTTGAAGCCACACTCTCTGAATAAATGTTGAGACAGTAAACAAATCAAGGAAGCTATGAATTGGGAAAGATGGGAATCATCCTATTCTGTGGTTTCCAACCCTAGCTGCATTTAAATTAGCTTTGGCTCTTTTAAAAGCAAAAAGAACCACAAAAAGGGTGGGGAACCCCAATCAGACTAATTATTTAAGGTGCAGCTCAAGCTTAAATATTTTAGACTTTTAAGAGTGGCCAGGATTGACACACATTGATTTGGGTCATGGGAGGCAGGCAGAGTCTCGTGCTACTTATTCTCCAGTCAGTGCCAGTGGCAGATGCTGGTAAGCAATCTCGGATCTCAGGAGTTTTCAAAGTTTTAGTCAGCCATTATGAACAGACTGGCACTATGGGAAGAGCTAAAGGGGCCAGGGGAGTAGAGCACCAGAGGATCCCACCCTGGTTCTGTCAGCCCTTCCTCTGCGTTACTGCCCTTTGCCCCCTAACATTATCCCATCACACTCTGCCTGCCTCTGCCAGCTCTGTCCCCCACAGCGAAAGGGACTGGGCTGGTGCTGGGCTGGATGCAGATACAATGAGTGCCATCTGGTGCAGAGGCGGCCCTACATCGCGGGGCATGGAGGATGGGGTGTTCTTGCCCAACTCTCCCGGGCAAAGGGCTCCTGTCATCACTTCCCCTCACCCCACCCAGTCCTCCTCCCCTGCCCTGGAACATATGGGACAAATGCCACCAGGGTTGGCCATCCTTCTAGGAAAATCTGGATATGGGCCAAGGAGGTGGGGTTCAGTGGGCCTCTTCCAACCCTTCTTCACCAAAACACCACCATAGCTACCTTGGATTCACCAGATTCCACCCCTCATCCCAGAGGAGGAAAGGAAGGCCCACAGAACCCAAGGTCCCAGAGAGTGTTGGACGTTCTGGACTCCCCATCCCCAGTTCTGCCTCCCAAGTCTCCTGAGTCAAACCTGACCTGCGGATGACTGCTTCCGTTTCCCCCAAGTAGGCCCAGGAGACTGGGAAAGTCAGGAAGGTGGGGACTGGCCCCTTGGGATGAGGGGGACCATAGAGATGAAGAGGAAGAGACTCATGCAAAAGGGGTATTTTTTAATTTTCTCTCTTCGGTCAGCTGCAGCTTCCGAGTGATGGAACCTCAAAGCAGGAGGGAAGGAGCAGACACTAGACAGGCGCAGGAACAACTCTCTCAGCTTCGGGGCCTGGGGTCTAACCTGAGAGGTTGGGGTTGCGGGGGCAGAGGGGCTCCTGGTGCTGAAGTGGGAAAGAGCCCTGGCCCGGTGGTGACAGCAAATGTCAGCAGCTACATGTGATCAGAGGTCGGCTGCGGGAAGACCAGGAGACAGATGCAGCTTCCCAACTCAAGCTGGTGTAGAGATGAGGGACCCAAAGCTAACACTGACCCCAACCTCCCAGCAGCACCGACAGCACAGGTCTTTCCCCAAGATTCTACATAGCTGGTTATGTGAGGGCGGTACATGGGCACCACTGGGGGCTTAAATAAAGGGGTGGGGGTGGGGGTGGGCGTGCACATGGCAAGAACAGAGAGGTGGCAGTCCAGCCAGCAGGCTCCAGCCTCTGGCGCCACAGAAGCTGTGCAGAGCCTGCCTGGCTATGCCCTCTGCTCTGCCTTGGGTGGGGAAGGGGAGATCCTGCAGCCCAGGCCTCGGGCCCCACCCCCAGGGCTCAGGCCCGACCCTCACTGGAGGGCCCGGGAGCCCAACAGCCCAGTGGCAAGGAGGACAGAAGTGGGGATGGGCCTAGCGCAGATCCTCCTGGTCCCCCTGGATGGTCTTCTTGATGCGCAGCAGCATGGTGGTGAGCCACTGGTCCAGCCGCGAGATGGAGTCGTGCTCCTTCACCTGGGGGCACGGCAGGGTGAGACGCAGTCCCATGCTCCCTGCCCCGCCTCAGACCCATACTTTCCACCCCTCTCGTCCTTATCACTGGACATACAACTAGTCTTTTGGGGGATAAATACAGGTTTTAAAAAAAGGCTCAGCTTCCTTGTGTGATGGACAGGGGAAGGTAGGCAGGGAGATGTGAAAAAAGCCCAAGCAGAGTAGCACAGTGAGAGAGAGGCCAGAGAGAGAACCCCCAGCCCCCATAGCCCCCTTATTCTCAGGTGCTCCGTGGCTGAGTTCCCAACATCAGACCTTGGGGGACAAATGAAGCAGAGGGGCTTGGTCTCTGGCCTCATTTAAGTGTTAAAATGAATTCCTGAGGGAGCATCCAGAGAGACAGGCTCCAAAGCAGCAGTCCAGAGTACAGGATCAGGGCCTGAGCTGGACATGACAGTTCCAGAGACTTAGTGAGCAGAGAAAGGAGAGGGAGCAACGTTTGCAAGGCTGGATCAGGGAAGGCAGGGCTGAAAAGATGGTCCTCCCAATGCTCCCGTCCCCCGTCCCCCGTCCCCATCCCACCTCTTCTGCCTGCCTTTGTGGCTGGAGGATAAAATACAACTCATTTTCGACCTGTCTTCTGGGTCACTTAAAGTGCCAGGCCCAAGACAGCCCTCAGGCGGACTCTGCTTAGTGCAAAGACCTTGGCCTTCAGGGGCAGGCAGACGTGGGTCTGAAACCCAGCTCCACCACCCAGGGCCCAGGACGAGTTCCCCGCTTCTCGGTCTCAGTGTCACCTCTAACAGGGGACACGGCACCCCACAACACTTACTGCCTCAGTGTAGCTATCCACATTCTGCTCTTCATGAGCTTCTAGCAATTTCTGCAAGAAAACAGCAAGCAAGGGTTGGGGAGTCTGGCTGGCCTGAGGCCTGACTGCATCAGATCCAAGCACAGGCTGGCTGGCTGTCTGACTGGGCGGGTAGGCGGGCACTGGGGGACCCCACATGGAGAGGGAGAAAGAGGCTATGTCCTACTCACACCCTGCCCAGTCAGAAACTGCACATGCTGGGCACAGCCCAGTGACACAGAAGAGCCCCACCCTTGCTCCAGCACAGCCTGAGCCTCACTTTTCTCATCAGAAAACTAAGACCAAAATGATAGACGAAGGAAGACAAATAAAACAAAGAAAGCTTTGAGAACCTGAGCAAGTCTTGGTAAATATAACAACTGGACTGCCCAGCCCTGTCTCTCTGGGTGCCCCATCCAGGGCCAGATACACAAAAGGGGTCAAAGGAAAGGGGCGCCAAGGGCCCCAGCCCCACTCACTTTCACCAGCTTGCATTCCCGGGAATCGGAGAAAGCAGGGAACAGCTCCTCATACTTCTGAACAGCTAGCTGAGCACAGGGAGGAAGGGAGGGAGGGAAAGGTTAATCAGAGAGAAAGGGGTAGCCAGAGCACTGGCCTGTCAGGGGATCCTCGGTGCCTGCCCCCTGCCTCTAACATCCCCTGGCAGTACCCCATGGTGCCGAGCTCAGTGCACACCCAGCTGCAGAGATAACTGGGACAGGGAGGGTTTCCCAGTGCTGCCTCCATGCTGGGCCCTCTTCCTCTAGCCCTGCTCACCAGGATGGGGACAAGTGACGACAGCTGCCTGGTTTGAGAACATCCAGAGGCAGGCCTGGTGTGGAGCACCTCGACGGGACTGCCTTTAAACCTCACAAGCACCCAGACAAGGGCCAGGACTGCTCAGGACACAAGGCAAGTAGTGGGGCAGGAATGTGCACCCAGCCTGACACTAGAACCTGAGCCCCAACTGCTTGGCCAGACACCCAAAAAAGGAGCAGGTGTTTCTATTTAAGCTTTGGAGGCACTGATGTGGGGGTAGGGCAGCTAGAGACAACCAGGGAGTCTCAGATCCTCCCTCCAGAGGGCTCTGCCAGGGAACTCTGGCCAATCAAATCGATGTTGACTCTCGAACTCCTTCCCTTTGGCCAATCCCTACTCCCCACCTAGCAGTGACCACCTTTCCTCCTGCCCAGAAGCCCTGAAAATGGTGGGGTGGGTAGGCAGGCTAAGGTTAAAATCATGAACTTGTAAGTGAGAAAGAGCTGAAATCCTGAGGCGACATTTTACTAGTCACGTGGCCTTGAGTGAGGCGCTCTCCTGTCAACCTCGGCACCTTCACGTGCAAAACGAGGTGATGCTGGCATCTACCTCACGGGGGTGCATGAGGGACTCAAAAAAGAGCCCCCTCAGGTTGACACCCAGCATGGCACAGCAGGCCAGGAGTGGGAACGCAAATGCTCCAAGGCCAGGCAGGTGGCCCTATGACAGAAACACACCAGGTGAAAACAAGCGCTTCCTGTCAGAAGGCCAGCCGGTGCCAGGCCCAAAAGGTGTGGGTGAGGCGGCGAGGCAGCGTGGCCAGCAGGCTGAAAACTGACACCAGGCAGACTGTGCCCAGGGCCCCTGGCTGGGGCTCACCTTGGCATTGAGCATGTCGATGCAGAAGTGGCAGAGGGCCGCCTTGAAGAAGTAGTCCTTAGCGCCGTACTTGAGAAGAGGGCTGTCCATGGCAGTGGTTCCCACCTGTGGCCAAGTGTGGGCTCAAGGCTGGGCAGCATCATCTGCCAGGCACTTGGGGGCCAGCTGTGAGCTGGGTTCAGGTCCTGGGGTAAGGCCCCCTTGCCCGGGACCCCGAGGGCAGGGAGGAGTCAGCAAGTGGTGAGCAAGCACCGAGGACCAGAGCGTGATGAGGAGGGAGGTGGGGGGCGCAGCTACAAGGCTGAGGCCAGGTGGCTGTGGGCTCCCGAGGCACCCAAAGGGGTGGGGTGGAGGCGGCCCTGCTGTCGGGACCGACGGGAGGCTGGCACATCAGCGGGCAGGGGGTGGCAGGTGGCAGGAACATGAGAGGCGGTGCCCGCCCCACTCTCCCCTAGGCCAGCTGCCTGCCTTTCTCCCCGCCAGGCTGAACCCACCAGGACAGCTGAGGTGCCCACCCAGCCCTCTTTACAGCAGAGGGGAGCCTGGGTCCCCCATGTGAACCCTCCCTCCCTCCCACCGCAGAGGAGGGGACCTACTCCCTGGGCCTCGGCAAGTCTCCCTGTTCCCTCCCCAGCTCTGGTGCTTAGCAGCCTGTCTCACTCGGGGCCATCTGGGAAGCTTTCCGTGAGGGGATGAGGTAAGGACACGATCTGGGCAGAAGGTGGACACCTCACTGGGCAGTGGGCAGAGAAGGCAGTTAGCCAGGCAAAATATAAAGTGTGAAGGAGAGAGGGAAGAGAGGGTGCGAGAGATGGAGAGAAAAGAGGACAGGCTTGGGAGGTGGGACGGGAAGCAGGCACTGGCGCCCGGGAAGGTGCGTGGCCCTCAGCAGGCAGGGTGTGGAGTGTGGCCTGACCTGCTCGTAGATATCGATGGCCTTCTGATACTGCTCCAGCTGTGCGGCATAGCCAGCCACCTTCAGCAGACACTTGTTGGCTGAGCTGTGTGTGAGGGGAGAGAAGTGGGTAGCGGTGGCAGGTCTTGCATCTCCTGAGGGTTATGGGGCAGCAGGAGCTGGGGGGCCTGATGCCCGAATTACCTGTTGGACTCCTCGCTTTTGTAGTAGTCTGCCGACTGCTCATAATGAGCGATTGCCTGGGGAGACATTGGCAGGTGGGGGGGAGGTGTGGGCTCCAGGGGAGGGAGGAGAGGCCAGGGGCTCCCTAATGGAGCCCCTTGTCGCCCTCAGGTCTCAGCCCTGGGACACAGTCAGACTCCATTAGCAAAACATGCCTTGGCTAAGCTGTACCAGTGCCCCACGCCCCTGCTTTGCTCCTCAGCTGCTAGGAGATCCAAGGGGTGGAGAGGAAAGAGAAGCCTGTGCACTCTGTGCGTCTGGGAAGCCCATCCCATCCCCATCCCCACCCGCATGGCAGCCCGCCGACCTTCTCGATGTCCACCAGCTCCGTTTCATAGATCTCAGCAATGGAGATGTGATGCTTGGCTGCGATAGTGAATCGACCCTGGATAGGACATGGGAAGGGTCAGCTGGTGACCAGGGACATCCTATAGGCCCCACTCTACCCCACCCAGGACACTTCAGGTCCCAACCAGCTGGCAATCCCTGCCCCTCAGCCACACCTGAAGGGTAAGGTATGCAGAAGAGAGGGGGATGAGGGACAAGAGAGCTCAGGGTTTTAAAGGGAGGGCTTAGGAGTCACAGAGAATGGGGTGCAAGTGGGACGCGATCCAGGCAACACTGTGTGAGTCACTCTGTACCTCTGGCCTGTTTCCATCCTGTCCACAAGGGTGCAGGTGGAAGGCACAGAACAGCAGAGCAAACGTGGGAGAGAGCTTGGCACAGGCCCGGGCTCCTAGGGGATACCTGATAGATGGTTGCAGAGAGGGCCACAGCCACCTGACCTTAAGCTCTGGAGAAACCAAGCCTGAGACTCCCCACTGCTCAGGGGAACCACACCCCAATCCTCACGCCCACTCCATGTCCTCCTGGTGCTTTCCTCAGGGAGGTCTTAAGACACGCTGCGCCCCCACCTCCGCAGTGTACCAGCGCCCTGCCCTGCCTTCACTCTGCACGCAGGGCGGGTCCTCCAGGGCCACACCTTGCCGAGGGCAGTTGTCAAGGGCATGGGGTGGTGGGGGGAAGCGGGGCTCAGCCAAACCTAGCATGGCTCTTAGGAACTCCTGTTTGCAGCCTTATGTCCCCAGGCAAGTCACATGCCTTGAACTCTCTTTTCTTCAACTGGAAAATGAGTTTAACAGCATCCATCTCACAGACATCCAAGGGCAGACTGAGTCTTGGCACAAAGTCTGGCTAAGTGGTCCTGCTATTATTCTTCTCATTACTCCTACAAGCTGGCCCTGAAGATGCCTGGCCGGCAGGAGGCCGGAGGAGACAGAGGTGGTGTGAGGAGGGAAAGAGCCAAGAGCAGGGAGAGCCCAGGGTTCTAGGGCAGGACAGGCAGCTGAGCCCACCCCTCTGGCCTTTTGTGGGGAACTCATCAAGAGAGAAACTTCGTGGGAAAAAGGCCACTCCACAGGTCGACCCCTCCCCCCACAGCAACTTCTTAAAACAAAAACAATGATGGCCTCCGGAAAGGAGGGAGGCGGGATATGGGGAGGGGCTGTCAGGCTCCTGGGCGGAATGAGCTGGGAGAACCTCTCCTGACAGTGCTCCCCGCTCAGGTCTCGGTGGGTCCCACAGCACAGCCACCTGAGTCCCCTCACTCCCACCCCCCACCCCCTGGAGGCTGGTGCAAGAGCAAGAAACCAAGTAGGCCTTACCATGTCCGTGTAGATTTCTATTGCTCTCATCAGACAGTTAATGGCCTCTGAGGAGAGAAAAAGGGGTGGGGAGGAGAAATGAGAAACTGAAGCCCTCAGCAAAAACTGGAGAGAGGAGGAAGACGCAAGGGCAAGATGCTGCCAGGTGCCTGCAGAGCGATCAACAGGCACCTGGGAGTTGCCAGGGCTGAAAGTTAAGGTGAAGGAATTCCTGCACCCAGGAACTCGGCCGGGCCAATTTACTCTGCAGACTACGACTTGCTGGGTGCATTTCGGGTTGGGCCAGGGAGCCCTGCTAATGGAGCTTGCTGCCTTCTCCCTTGAGCTGCCACAATGTCACCACCTTCCTGGTAATCTTGGGGACAGGGCTAGCCAGCGCCAGGTTGGACTGACGGTTAAGACTCCCCTGGGGGTGTGTGGAGCCAGGACTGTCAACTCTCTACTCTCAAAGCTCAGCAGTGGCCCCGGAGGCACCCGAGGCAGTCCTGGGAGACACAGGGATGCCCAGGTTCTACCCGAACAAGCCCCATCCATGCCCGTCTGGCCTTGTCTCTGGAAGGCGGCAGGAGGATGAGGCAAACATGAGGCCCCTCCAGCGTGGCATCTCCACATGCTTCCCTTGCCCACGTCTCCATGTCTGGTCCCCGCTGTGTGCTCCTGGACTTAACCTGGCACTGCCAGCCATGGCTCCTCTCAAACTACAGGACTCACCACAAAAGTCAAACTAACCACATGACTTGAGAGGAGGAATTGGGCTACCTTTGTTGTACTATCTCCTGCAAAATTTTAAATTTGGAAAAGGTGTTTTTTTTTTTCCTTTACATGTTATTTGGAGGAGAAAAGCATGAGTGGGAGGAATTTTCTAGCAGACAGAATTGAGCTCTCAGGGTGGATTTTTTTTTTCTTTAACACCATTTGAATGCATCTCAGAAGAGAGCGGTAAGGCAGGAAGGGTGAGGCGGAGGAAAGGGCAGAAAGCCTAGGCTCTGGGCTGGGTCCGGGTTCAAGTTTCAGCCCGCAGCCCAGGGCATCTGCAAGATCCGCAGGGTGAGACAGGCCTGTGTGAATACCCTGAGTATAAGATACCAGAGACAAAAGGCCTGGGCCTGCCCTCGAGGGGCTGACACTCTTCCTGGAACACAAAACTTATTTCCTGGGAGACTTCTGTTTGGAGGCTCTTAATCTCACACCATGGTAGGGCTTCTGGAGAACCATCAACTCCCCTAAATTTGTGTGCAAAAAGTGGGCATCTCGGGGAGAAGGGAGCTTTACCCAATTCTCAAAAGCCTCTAGGGACCTGAAAAAGGTTTAGAGAATGTACCCCAGTCAAGTCTATGAGACTGACAGTTGCAAGCTTAGGCACCAGGGAGGAGTAAAAGAAGGAAAACGGGGGCAGAGAAGGAAAGAGAGAGAACACAACAAAAGAATGATAACCTAAGCGGTGTTACTTTAACACGTGCACACACACTGTCGTTCCAGCAAGTCCTAAGGAAATCCATGAGGTGGCGGCCAGGCTGCAGCACAGTGGGTGGAAGAGAAAGGCAGTCGTGGGCTCCTCCTGGGCTGGCTGGAGGGGGCAGGTGTGCATGCCCTCCTTCCCACCCCCACCCTCCATGGAGATGCCCCAAACTACTCTCTGCTCACCAGCTCCTTCTCCTGGTCAGGGAGCCCAGGAGGCCCCACCTAGCACCTGGCAGGCAAAGGGACAAAGGCCACTCCCTGGTGAGAGTAACAGCTGGGGAGAGGCTGGAAGCTCCCCTGGGAGGACAGGCTCCCTGCAGCTGCCACCCTGGGTCTGGCTGTGGTATGCTGTCAGCAAGGCCCTGGAGTGGCAGCAGGAAGGAAGGCTTATCCCCAGGCAGTGATTCGGATTCATGGGGTCCAATCCCCTTTACTCCCTGCTCCGTCAAGCCTGTTGGCAGCCCTACCAGACTAGCTGCTGATGCCCTGCTAGACCCAGGGCCCCCAGAGCCCTTCAGAGGATGGCCTGAAGGGGACAGAACAAAACCCAAATAAATGCCCTGGCCCAGGCGCTGGCGCTGCAAGTCTTGTTCTGCCATCCATCCATATACACATACCACAGAGAGCTGGCGCTGCAAAGGGACTACAGTGGTTACCTAGCTCTAGGCCTCGAGTTTACAGATGGGGAGACTGAGGCCCAGAGCCCGGAAAGTGTTGGCTTGGGCAGCCAGGGCACAGGCAGCAGTGCAGGGCTCTCTACCTATCTTGTTCTAGCCACTCATGCCCACCATGATCACACCCCTGGGGATGCCAAGCTCCGTTTCCCCTCCTGGCTGAGGCTCCCCTTCAGCCGCCAGTTCTCAGGCTGCTTCCTTCTGTGTTTTAAGGCAAACTGCAGGATGCTGGGAGGAAGCTGACTAGGTTAAAAGGCTATGCCAAGGGCCTGTACACAGTGGATGCCAGTAAATGGCAGCTGGGGGGACAGCAGGGGGCCCCTGCCCTTTTAATCTGCCTTCTTATCCTGAGTTTGCACAGAGCAGTCAGGCTGCGGTTGGGGAATTCTGAGGACAGTGACAGCTGGAACATCCTCTGCACCCCAGTGCCAGGATTCCTGACAGACCTCTGTTGCACTTAGCACCGACTATTGCCAGAGGGTCAGGAGGAGCTCCTGCAGGAAAGCACCAGCTCTGGAGGCAGATGAGGCAGCCAGGACTAAGGGAGGGCCACCTACCCCGGAAAACTGACAGGGTTCCAAGTTGGCCCCCCTCTAGTCTATTGTCAAGGCTCCTGGCTGAGAGGCAGCGGCTACAGGGAGCCCCATCAGGCAGGGGGCACCAAGGGCTGCCTCCCCGAACAGTACCTCCTCCTGAACACTTATCCCACAGCAGGTACCCCACTAGGCTGACTGCACACACTCTCCACTCATCTTCTGTGCTTTAATGGGTGAAGAAACGGAGGCTCAGTGAGATTAAGTGCCACGTGCCCAACATCACAAGGGGAGCTGGGACCCCCCCAGCCAGCTGCTGGCTGGGGGCCAAAACCACATGGCTCTGTCCGTTGTACCAACATACAGCTGCCACTGAACGGCTGCTCCCAGTCACAAGGCAGTTGTCACCCCCTGGTGCCAACAAACAATCTCCTCCCATCCCCAGCTGGCCTGTCCCTGGCTTGGAGACATCAGCACTGGTGGCTGGGGTTGGTACTTTTGAGGCTAGTGAGGCTGGGCTGCTGCTCCAACACCCCACCCTGTCCAGCACCAGTACTCAGGACTCCGGCCAAGGCTCCCGCTCCCCAGCTCTGCCCAAATTAGGCTCTCCGCTGTACAACCGCTCTTCTGGCTTCCCGGAGGTCTCCCCCTGGCCAACCCTCCACCCCCAACACCCCATCTCCCATGGCAGCTAACTGCAGTCCCGCAAAGTGCTCGCCATGCTCCCTTAGGGCAGCTTCTGCAGGGCAAATCCTGTAGGCTGTAACTACTTATTGCTTTCCCACCAGTCTGGGGCCCCTTCACTCCCTCAGGGTTTCATAAGGCCAGGAACAAGCTGCACCTGTAGCACTGATCCTATCCCAGCCTCTGGCGCCAGCACTGGGTACATACCCTGCAGAAAGCCAGAAAAGGACACAGTGTCTTGATGCTAAGCAGGGCCTATCCACGGGAAGTGCTGGGGTTTGTGTAGAGAGCAAATAACGTGCACACACAACTGCTTGGTGTCTTGACTCTCGCCCCCCAAAGAAGTCCTTCTGGTCACTCCAGAGCAGCAGCTGAACCTCAAAGACGCTAACACAGTGGCATCTCCAGGCCAACCAGTACCCCAGGGACTAGAAAGGAAGGCAGAAGGGAGGAGTGGGGGGATAAAGAGGCCCCCCCTGGGTGCCTCAAGCTACAAACAAACCCAGGGCTGCCTTGGGTCACTGTCAGGTTACCCACATGGCTGCTCTGCCCCAGACCACGCAGCAAGGCCTACTCAGCCTCGTACACCAGACAATGGTCCAGCTGGCCTCATGTTGCTTCCCAGGCCTGAGCCCACCACTAGGGCCACCAGGCACGCTGTGGGATGCCCGCAGGAGGGATGCACCTGGCAACTGTCCCTGATAAATGCACGCTGTCATCGCGAATGCTGTGCAGCAGGCCAGTATGCAGCAATCCTAGGAGTGGCCTTCGTGCCCTGTTGCAGGCTGTCCTCTCTGGGGCAGGACACGTTCTCATTCCAAGATTAAGTATCACCTATCAATGCCCATTTATTTTCCTCTCTGAAAGGACAATGACTGTGGATGGTCATTTATTTTAAACGTCTTTGCTTGCTAAGATGAAAAGTTAGTAACCTTTACTTGCCCACAAGACTCAAAAGTTGGGAATCCAATGGCTAAGGTTTCACTTCAGGATGAGCCCAGTTGGATAAAAGGTTTGCTTGCTCTGCGTCACCCCTACACCGGGCTTCAGTCCCCAACACTGTCTCATTTTAAGTGACTTGTTCTCTGGCAACTACATCTCAGGCTCTGTTTATCTGATTTTCCCCCCAGGGTGTGGAGAAGCTAGGTTAGGATAATTTCCGCTCCTTTTTTGGCAGCAACTCCTACCTGGCTGGTCTCAGAAATCCCCCCTCCTCCTTCTGTATGGTAATTCTGTCAACAGAACAGATTTTTCCTCTCTCCCTGGCATGCGGTGGGTCTGAAATGTAACTCCCACTCCCAACTGCTCGGCAGGCTAAGGGAGTGATCAGATGCACATACAAAGTATCTGGAGGGAAGGAGGGCTTGGAGCGGATACGAATGCCAAATGGAAGAGAGCCAATTTTGAAGTTAACACTTGGCTTGCCTCAAGTGCCTCCCTATCTGCACACCGGCCACTGGAAAAAAACAGCCGCAAAGAAACCTGAGGCCTTATCTTGAGAGTACTTGGCTGGCACCCCAGGCAGCTGGCCCTGGAAGGCCTCAGAGTCCCGCACCTTGGGGGTCGGCCTTCTTGAATGCGTTGCCGGCGTCCACAAAACAGGTGGCAGCATCGTGCTTGCTCTGGAGCTGCAGGTGCAGCTGGGCTGCCTGGCAGAAAGCGTTTCCGGCAGCTGAAACAGAAAAGAGTGATCTGGTCTTAGTGGGGCTCCATACTTCATAAAGCCACAGAGACACTGCCCTGAGGTGGGTCAAGCTCTCGGGAATTCTGCATTCCTCAAGAGAGGAAGACACAGGCCTGGAGGAGTGAGGTTGAGGTCTAGACCTCAGGTTTCCTGACCCCTCGGACAAGGCTCCTGGTGATGTTGGAGAGAGGGAGGGAGCTGCCTTGCAGGGAAGGCCTCAAGCCCCAGGGGTACAGAAAAAGAGCAGAGTGTGCCCAGCTGAAATACCACATCCCTAGTCTTTACCAGCATCTCCAGGTTAACGCTTGTAAAGGTCCAAGGAGAAGGCAGATAGTGCTGAGAGCTATGAAAGCTACAGAGAATTGGAGGCCTCATGACCGCGGCAATCCTTCAAGGAGGCCCTTGCACCGCAGCACTCAGAAGCACCACTAGAGGCCAAGGGCAGGCTGAATGGTGGTTGTGCTGGTTTGAAAGGATATATGCCCCCTAAGAAAAGCCATGCTTTAATATAAATCCCATTTCATAAAGGTAGAATAATCCCTATTCAATACTGTATATTTGAAACTGTAATGAGATCATCTCCCTGGTTGATGTGATTTAGTCAAGAATGGTTGTTAAACTAGATTAAGGGATGACATGTCTCCACCCATTTGAGTGGGTCTTGATTGGTTTCTGAAGTCCTATAAAAGAGGAAATATTTTGGAGAATGAGAGATTCAGAGAGAGCGACACTACGAAGCAGAGTCCACCAGCCAGCGACCTTTGGAGATGAAGAAGGAAGATGCCTCCCGGGGAGCTTCATGCAACAGGAAGCCAGGAGAGGAAGCTAGCAGATGATGCTGTATTCGCCATGTGCCCTTCCAGCTGAGAGAGAAGCCCTGATTGTGTTCACCATGTGCCTTCTCACTTGAGAGAGAAACCCTGAACTTCATCGGCCTTCTTGAACCAAGGTATCTTTCCCTGGATGCCTTTGATTGGACATTTCTATAGACTTGTTTTAATTGGGACATTTTCTCAGCCTTAGAACTGTAAACTTGCTACTCATTAAATTTCTCCTTGTTAAAAGCTGTTCCGTTTCTGGTATATTGCATTCCAGCAGCTAGCAAACTGGAACAGTGGTGGTAGTGTTTTAGGAAAAAAGGGGATGTTAAGATGAAACAAATAACACTAACTCTTTTCCAAGTCCATTTCTTTCCCCAAAACTCCCAGAAGCTCTTCTTGTCTAATCCCCCAACTCCTGTGGCTCTGCCCACATTCACCTGTGCAGAATCACTGCAGGCCCCCAGGAGCAAGGCACCACCTAGGACACAGCACAGGGCCACCTTCCATGGGCCTCAGGCCATTCTGCTCCTGGCTCCTCAATTGGCTTGAGGCAGGACACAGGATCTTCCCTCCTTCCCATGGAGGCCTGGGCCTGGGTTCAGTGAAGTTCCGACACCCATACTCAGCTCAGTTTTGAGACTATTTCTCTTCCTTCTCCTCCAGCTGAAGCTGAATCACAGAGTTCCTGGGCTAGAAGAGAACTGAGAGGGCCTAGCACCCTTGCCGCCCCCAGCCATGTAACTCCTGAGCAGCAGAAAAGACAAAGCTGTTCAGATTCTCACTACACAGGATTTCTTGATTATCTTTAAGAGTTCCAATTTGAGTGCAAAATTTCAAAAAAAAAAAAAAAGGTCTATCAGAGGTGAAACAGCCTTGAGCTTTTGTTTGCATAGTTGGAGGGTGGGGGGAAGTTAATAAATTTTAGGGGGAAAGCAACATTTCTGTGACTGAAAAATAAATATTCTTTCTCTAAAGGCATTTTATTATTTGGGAGCATAAAAATACACGTGCATTGGACTTCAGGTACAAAGTATTTTGTGAAAGCTCAGGAAAAGCTCTGTTAATTTTCAGGAAACCAAAAACATTCTTAGGAAATGATAATCGATGTTATCCTGAGCCCTCCCACCCTGCCTCCCCGAGGCTACCCCAATGTTCCATCTTCATGGTTAGAAAGGTCCTTCTTGGGCCCCACCACTGTGTCTCTTGCTTTCAATTCCTTGACCAAATCCTTGTGGATACTCGAAGCCTTATGAAATCAGCCTGAACTGGGCTTAGCCTGCTGGTCTTCTTAGCCTCTCCCCTGGGCCATCGGACAATTCCTAGCTCCCTAAATACATCCTCCAACTCTCTGACTCCACCTCTGCTTGTGGATCTCAATCAAGCTCCAGCTTTACTGGAGTCTAACCACAAACCTCAAAGCCACTTCAAAACAGCTATGACTCCAAACAACACTCCACCATTACGCCTGCAGGGTGAGTGTCTCCAAAGCTGCACTACCAGGATGCCCTCTCTCAAGGCATGCAGTGAGCAACAGCTGCCCAAGCGAGGCATGACCAGCTGCTTCCAGAGTGTGTCCTTCCCTGAACGAGAGCACCTAGAAGGCAGGGCTTGGGTACCTCGGAGGAGTTCCTAATGACTGCTGAGCTGAGTCCTCTGAGAGGTTTTCCTCCCCACTCCTAGGGAGAGGGAGCCCCTAACAGGAATAATGAGGACTCCAAGTCACTGTACGTGTTGTGTGCCAACCACTCTGGGTGTGAATCTACACTGTGGGCCTGCAGGGTCTAGACTATACCGAGAAGGAAACAGATTAGAAATCAGCTGACTTCCCCAACATAACACAGCTAGTCCGAGCTGGGATGCAAACCCAAGTTGCACTGGCTCCAAATTCCAAGCAAGTTCGCGCAGGTTAGAGCCCTGGTTTCTGAATCCAGGTTGTCACTTACTAGTTGTGCCTCCTTGGGCAAGGGTCTGAACGAAGCCTAACCCTCTGCATCTGTAAAATGGTGACTGTGACAGCACTGATCCTCAAAGAGTGGCTGTGATCATGCAACTAAATCATGCGCTCTGGGAGCCTAGCAGAGTGCTCAGAGAATGGCAGTTGTTTATGTCCTTACATCCCCTCCATACAGTCCCATGTAGAAGGCACTACCATTAAAGAAGCCTCACCCCAAGCACTTCCCAGCTGGGCTTCCTCTGGTAGAAACCAAAAATATTACTGCTTGGAAGCAATTCAAATATCCCCCAGCCCAGAATTCAGATGTTAATGGAAGCACCAGGGCAGTTTCAGGGAAACCTTAAATTCTGAATTTAGAGACAAATCCTTCAAAGAGCACAAGCTTATCAATCTATGTGGCTCTATCTAGAGTTAATAATCCGTTTATCTCTGTCCTTTACATCCTGTCTCCAAGCCCCCGTGATCCGACCTGTAAAATAACCTAGTGGGCACAAAATGATCCAACAGAAGGCCCAAGTGTTTCTGATGCCAGATGTAATCCAAAGAGAGAGGGAACTGTTAAGGTCAGTCCTCCACCCTTTAGGACTGAAAACTGAAGGCAAAGAGGACAAAGAACCAAGGGGGAGTTCTAGCAGAGAAGGGGCCCATCACATACCGCTCCAGTTTTTGGCCATTTTGAACATGTTGGCTGCTCTGGCGTAAATTTCACATGCCTCCTCTATTTTGGATGAGCCTCTAGGGTAAAAAAAAGAAGGAAAAAAATAAGATAAGCAGACAATCTAGTCTGCTATCAGAAAAAGCAGACATTCTGCTTCAGTGATGGCAGAGCTGTGCCCCCACCCACATGCTCTCCCTGGTGAAACCAGCTTTCTCCAGAATCCAGCTGCAGCCCAGGCCTCTGCTTCCGGGTTCAGAAAAGAACAAGTCTGTGGCTCCCATCCCCTTGTACTAAGACACACTCAATGCCAGCAGACTGGCTGCTGGGGCCCCCCAGTGGGGAGGGCTGGGGTGATCAGGGGCAGTTCCTGTTCACCTCCCCCTGCCTGCCTCTGCCAGCCTCTTCCTCCCCAGGCTTCTGGGTGACCACAGTGGGGAGCATTCCTTCCCGGGCACCCTGTGAATCCCCTACCCCAGGAGACTGCAGGCATACTGGGGCCTCCAGCCCCCTTTAGCCGCCCTGTTGCTTCCACAGTGTCTTAACCCTGTGCCTTGCACACTGCAGTGTTCAGCGTTCAATGAACTTCTCAATCTTTAAAGTGGATCATCACCAATTCTGGACCGGGCACATATAGTACAAATACTATTTTAAAACATGTACAGAAAATGTCCCCATTTCTGTTTTTTTTTTTTTAACACTTTTTATTGTTAAACATTACACATATACAGAGAAAAGAAAGAAAAAGCAATGATTTTCAAAGTGCACTTCGACAAGTAATTACAGAACAGATTTCAGAGTTTGTCATGGGTTACCATTCCACTATTTCAGATTTTTCCTTCTAGCTGCTCCAAAACACCGGAGACTATAAGAAAACTGTTTTTCTTTTTTGTGAAAAATAACATATATGCAAAAAAATAATAAATTTCAAAGCACAGCACAACAATTAGTTATAGAACAGATTTCAGAGTTTGGTATGAGATACAATTCCACAATTTAGGTTTTTACTTCTAGCTGCTCTTAAGATATTGGAGGCTAAAATATAATTGTTCAGCAATCAAATCATACTTGATAAACCCTACCTTCTCTGTATAACTCCACCATCACCTTTGACGTTTAGGGCTATTTGGGCTATGCCCATTCTAACTTTTTAAATATGGGGTAGGGAGATGGCACTAACTGATGTTCTGGAGAGGCTATACTCTCCACTTTACAGGACTTATCTGGTCCAGGGATCCATCTGGAGGTTGTAGGTTTCTGGAAAGTTACCCTAGTGCCTGGAACCTTTGTAGAATCTTATACAATGCCCTAGATGTTCTTTAGGATTGGCTGGAATGGTTTTGGTTGGAGTTTGGCAAGTTATGGTAGGTAGCAATGCCTAACTGAAGCATGTGTAAGAGTGACCTCCAGAGTAAGCTCTTGACTCAATTTGAACTCTCTAAGCCACATGATACCTTATTTGTCACACTTCTCCCCCTTTTGATCAGGATGGCATTGTTGATCCCATAGTACTAGGGCTAGGTTTATCCCTGGAGGTCATCTGCCACGCCACCAGGGAGACATTGATCCCTGGATGTCATGTACCATGTAGTGGGGAGAGCATGGTTTACTTGTAGAGTTGGGTTTAGAGAGAGAGAGGCCACATCTGAGCAACAGAAGAGGTCCTCCGGACGTGATTCTTGAGGCATGTCTATAGGTAGACTAAGCTTCTCTGCTACATACATAAGCTTTACAAGAATAAGCCTCAAGATCGAGGGCTTGGCTTATTGATTTGGGTGTCCCTAATGTTTGACACCGTATCAGGGGTTTCCCTGGTGGTAACGTTTAATAGTTCCATATTTTTTCTCCTATCCCTCAAGCGACTTTGCCAATACTTTTTGATTATCTGCTTAATATACTTTGGGCCCATTTGTGTTTTTGAAGAGAAAGACATGTTTATATAAACAGAGAATATTTCTGGAAAAATACACAAGACAGCCTTTATTTAACGTGGGGTCTACAAACAGGAAGCCAGGTGTGGGAGGTAGACTTAGTCACTGCAAACCCTTTGTTTGTACTGTCTGAATTTTTTTTTACCACCTGCATATTTTATGTATTTAACAAAATGCATATAATTTTAATATTAAGATTTCTATTTGGCCCTATAGCCTAGCAATGAACAAAATTTCCAGCAATTTATCCTAATGAACTAATCAGAGAAGCTACAAGGATGTCCATTTATCACAGCACCATTTAAAATGGCAAAACCACCCTCAAAAAAACTAACTGTCCCATAGTAGGGCCCTGGGAGACACACAGGGGCACGTCAGAAAGTTAAGGGTGGCTGTGCGGGCCGCTTTACCCTGGGTGCCGGAAGAGGCATTGTCCCATTTCCTGATCCTGGGGGCTCTTTGTTAGGACCTGGCCAATTCTCTTCACTGTCAGCCACGAGTGTTTTTTAAAGGAAAAACAGGTTTTTTCCCAATTCAACGCCACAAGTCATTTTCACCATTCCACCCCTGCTCCTGTCCAACTGCCCCACTACTGCACCTGGACACCTGCCAACACTAATGACAGCAGGTGGAGGGAGGGTTCCAAAGGGGGGTTTCGGGTGCTGTGTTCAGACCACACCTTCAGTGAAGAGGCTAGAGCGGAACTGCCACTGTGCCCGCTCCTTTGAAGTACCAGTGCTCCTCAGGGTGGTCACACCAGACTTCCACAGCTACACTCCCCACAGGGCTGGTCAGTAGGTCTAGGAGGGGCCCACGGATATGGATTTGTGACAATGGCCCCAGGTTATGAGCAAGCAGGCTGGGGGTAGGGTGAGGGTAGGGCTGACAGAGACCAACCCACTGGAAAGCAGCGGCCAGTGAAGGGAGAGTCCAGCCCCAGCACAGGCAAGCACCCTTGGGTCCAGGCCTCCTGAATCCAAATCGCACTGAGTAGGTTCCGACAAGAGATGAAAGGTCTGCCCCTCGGCCTCGTGGGCTGTGCAGAAACTGTCCCTCCCTGTGCCTCATGCATCCCAGGAACCAGCACCAGGTAACGCATTGTGCCTCTCTGGACATCCGCCTGCGGTGCCCTGGTCTTCCCCACTAACCTTACCCCAACCTGCCCCACACAGGTTGGGCCAGGGCCCCTGTTTGGAGCAATCTGGGAAGAACACATTCCTGGCCTTAGAGGTGAAGAACTTTCATGACCTCCTGGCAGAAGAGATATCAGAAGGGTCTCTTGGGGTTTGACTGCATAAAAGCCTCCAGAGGCTCTTTGGTGTGTTCTCTGAAAGGGACACACTCACAGACCTCAAACACAGCTCTGCCCACCTCCTGGGCCCCTTTGCTCACCCCTCCCACCTCTGGATATTCTCTGAAAGTGCTCAGGATCCTGGACAAGTAGGAATGGCACAATCCACAGAAAGGCCCAAAGCTGGGTGGATCAACAATGAACAGTCAGTCCTGGCCCTGGCTTGTGTTCAGTTCACTGGGACAGAGCACACACAGAAAACTAAGCCTGTCAGTTGCAGCTCTGGGACTAAGCTGAGCCACCTTCGTACTGTCATGATTCAAACTGTGGGGTGGAAAGGCACGAGGGATTAGCGTCTGCTCAGGCCCCCCAGGCCTGCCTCCTGCTTCCTGCCTCCCTGGAACACTCCAGTCTCCGTCCTTGCCCGGTCAGAAGATGACAGGTGGATCCCTAGAGGGAAAAGGCACTTCAGAGATGGCATCCCATCCTCTTCTTTTAGATATGGGAGTGAGGTTCCAAAAGTGGGAAATGACTTGCTGAGGGTCGCTGGTAGATCTTGGAGAAAGCAGTCACGAAGTCATTTACTCATCCTAGGTATAGTTATAGCAGCATTTATTATGGACAAGGCATTGGAGATAGCAGCAACAAAGAGAGGAGGACCTGGGTGGCAAAGTGGGACAAGCTGGTAATAAACAGAAAATCAACAGGACAATTTCAGAGAGATTAAGTTCTAGCAGGATGAGGGAGAGGGGCCCCTCAGTCAGGGAAAGATTCCTGCTCAGTCCTCAGGGATGACTAAGCAGTTACCATGAAATGAAGGAAGAGCATTCCAGGTGGAGGGCGAGGAACGTGCAAAGGTCCTGAGAGAGAAACAAGCTTGGCTGGCCAGTTGAAGGAAGAGAAGCGGGTCAGCATGATTCCAGGGCAGGAAGTAATAGGAAACGAGGCTGAAGAGGTAGGCATCGGTATCCCCATGCTGCAGGACCAGGACAGGGCTCAGGTCCTACTCTAACACCAGAGGAGATTTCAAAACAGGACAAAAGGGACTGGATGGCAACAGTTCCCAGCCCTGCCAAGCGGTCTCTCCACAGTGTAAACATGCATGTTTCCTGCCAGTCAGGTCAGCCCACATTCACCATCTACAGGCAGTCTCCCCACCTAAAAGTGCCAACTCCCCGAGGGGAAGGAGCCAGGCCTTCTCCAGCTACCACCTGCACTGTGCCTTCTGAAGGGCCCAGAGGCAGTGTGACAGCCGACAGTCCATTCCCCAGTGACTTTCCCCTAGGCTGCCTCTGCTTCACTCTCCCATCCCACGACTGGGAGATGGGAAGAGAAGGAACTGGCTTGGGCTGGCCAGTGCAGGGCAGTCTATAATTACCCGATGAGTTTTGCCTTTTCCCCCTCCCTAGGCAGAGGAAGCAGCCTCAGGACTCCCAGGCACAGAGCAGCCGCCAACTTTCAGCGACTGCCATATGGAGGGGGTGAGCACTGCCAGAAATGCACAGACGGCCCCGTAGGATCTGGGCCAGGGGGTCTGCAGGGCAGAGTCTCTGCCTCCGCCCTACCCTCCCCAGTCTCCAGGGTACTTCCTGGCTCCTGAAACATGCATTCCCTGTTGCCGGTACTTCCCTAAAGGACGTCATAAGGCAGGGCCAATCTCTCCGGCCCCTTTGCTGAGCTCCAGGCACAGCCCCCCTCCCCCTTCCTCTCCCCAAACTGAAGATGACCATCCTAGTTCTCCAGACAACATCCACCACAGAGGGCTACTGCCTCTTCCCCTGGTCACTGACACAGCCACTATGTACACGTCCTGCCTTCCAGGTGCTTCACCTCGAAAGAGCCAGAAGTATAACTCCCCACACCTTCTCCATGCCCAGGATCAGCTGAGTGTCACCCCTCATTTGGTTTCCACAGAGCCCAGTGCCTCCCACTCCCCATTTCTTACCACCTTATGCTAATACTATGTATTGGTTGGGCCATGGCCCCTCTAGAAGCTTTGAGGCAGGCCCTGCACCTGCCACAATGCCTGAGAGGGGCTCCCAGCAGGAGCTCCTGATTTCCTAGGCTGATGGCCCTCTGCACCCAACAGCATTCTATGTTAAGTGCAGCCTGAGTACTGATGGTGTTTCCTTCTCTTAACCCTGGGGGACCAGTATTGCCTCTGCTTTACAGAAGAGGAAGCTGGGGCCCAGAGGTGAAGGGACCGTCTACACTGATATCATCAGGTACTGGTAGGCCCAAGAAATGGGACCTCATCAGCCCTAAGAGTCACCCCCAAGAGAGCCTCTTTTGTTGCTCAGATGTGGCCTCTCTCTCCAGCCAACAAAACAAGCAAACTCACCCCCCCACCCCACCCCCGTCTATGTGGGACATGACTCCCAGGGGTGTGGACCTGTAGAGGCAGCCTCCTACAGTCTTGAAGGCAGAGGGAAAATGGCAAAAAAAAAAAAAAAAAAAAATCCGGGTTCTGGTTGGGGAGCTGGGACAGAAATCCTAGAATGAGCTGAGACTCAGCATCAAGGGATTGAGAAAAACCCTAGAATGAGCTGAGGCTCAGCATCAAGGGATTGAGAAGACCTTCTGGACCAAAAGAGGGAAGAGTGAAATGAGACAAAGCGTCAATGGCTGAGATTCCAAACAGAGTCAAGAAGTTATCTTGGAGGTTATTCTTACACATTAAGTAGATATCACTTTGTTAGCAAGATGTAGTGGAGAGGCTGGAGGGAACTGCCTGAAAATGTAGAGCTGTGTTCCAGTAACCATGTTTCTTGATGATTGAATAATGATATAGCTTTCACAATGTGACTGTGTGATTGTGAAAACCTTGTGTCTGCTGCTCCATTTATCTACGTAGTTAACAGATGAGTAGAATACATGGAATAAAAATAAATAATAGGGGGAACAAATGTTAAAATAAATTTAGTTTGAAATGCTAGTGATCAATGAAAGGGAGGGGTAAGGGGTATTGTATGTCTGAATTTTTTCCTGTTGTCTTTTTCTTTTTCCGAATTGATGCAAATGTTCTAAGAAATGATCATGATGATGAATACGCAACTATGTGATGATATTGTGAATTACTGATTACATATGTAGAACGGAATGATCATATGTTAAGAATATTTGTTTCCTTTTTGTCTTTTTTTTTTTTTTTTTTTACAAATTAATAAAAAAAAAAAGAAATGGGACCTCAGACCCTGAGAATCCAGTCCTGCCCATGCCTCTGACTCACTCTATGATCTGAGAGGCTGCACTCCCCCTACTCCCCAGCCCCCCTGTGTCTGAGAGTCTTCTGGAAGATACGGGGGGGTGGACAAGGTCCCTGTCTGCTCTAGCCTCTCTTCCAGATGAAACAAGCCAAAGCTTCTCAAGTTTCCTTAGTTTGACAAGTAAGTAGACTCTGCTCTCTGCTGGAGTGGTGCTGAGTTTCCTCTTCGCAAGAGCTTGGATTAATTAAGTCAGCCCCCTATGGTCTCGCAGGCAGAGGGAACACCGCAAAAAAACATCCAGGTTCTGGCTGGGGAGCTGGCAGTGACCAGTCTCCCTACACCACCTGACGGCCCCCGAGTGGTCAGCGTCTCCCACTCTACCACCTGCAAGAGCTAACCTGTTCCCTGCCTCCTAGACATCAGGCCTAAAGGGCTATGAGACCTGGCAGGGCAGGGCCTGGGAGCCACTCTGTTTCCCCCTCTCCACACAGTGCAGGGTAACAGCGACAGCTCAGAAAGCACCACAGGACACTCCCATGGCATGCCTTCTAGAAGAGGAGCAGGAGCAGAAGGGATGCTCAAGCTGGTCCCAGGCACTTGCTAACTATATAACCTGCAGCTAGAAATCCCCAGGCCTCAGTTTCTGTAGGTGCATGATGGAGACAATAAAAGCGACCTGCAGGAGTTCCTGTAACAGAGATAAAGTGGACTTGCTATCTGGCTGAGAGCGCAGCATGGAGCAAGAGCTCCAGCATGGCTATTCTGCAGAGGAGGAGAAATGCACTGAAAGCTCAGCTGGCTGGTTCGAGTCACTGTGTGTGTGTGTGGGGGGGAGAGGGGGGTTGCTGGGGGGGTGGATCACGGCCTCTGGTCAGACAGGCCTGGACTCAAATGCTAGCTCTGCGCCCCCACACCTTTCGGGGCTGCCAGAGTCTGGGAGCACCTGCCGGCAGCAGCTGGCTAGGGCCCTGCCATAGAGCAGGCACACTCAATCAACCTAAGTCCTGCAGAGAGTAGATTCTAGAAATGCTCACCTATTCTGAAATCTCACTGGGGGATCCACCTTCTCCACGCCCAGATCAACTGTCACCCCTCATTTGGTTCCCAAAGACACTGGTGCCTCCCACTTCCCACCTCTTACCACCTTACAGTGATACTACGTATCATTCGCCCCATCTCCCTTCTTAGAAGCTTCAAGGCAAGCCCTGCACCAGCCACACTGCCTGGCAGGGGCTCCCAGCAGGCACTCCTGATTTCCCATGATGATGCCCTCTGCACCCCAACAGGATTACACATAATCATAGCCTGAGAACTGAATGTGTTTGGTTTTCTTAAAAGATTTTTTTGGAAAACATTTGCCTCTCAAGTGCCAAGTCCCAAAGAGGAGGAGCACTGAAACCTCAGTATGCCCAAACAGCAAAGTCCCAACCACTGGAGAGAAGGAACCCTTGGGCTGCAGCGAAATGACTGCAAGAGTCCCCCAGAAACCTTACATCACCCCAGGAAAGACTCTACTCTGAGACTGGGCAAGAGATGCTAAATTTTTGTTGGTGGTTCTTGGCAGGCAGCAGGGCACTGGGAAGGCAATGGGGATTTCTGTGTGCTGTACAGTTTGAAAGAAGGCTGGAAGCAAAGCAGGAATCACTTCCACAGGAGCCAAGACCCCAGGTGGGCCCAGGATGCGGAAATCATCCCTGACCTTGGCAGCAATCCTTTCCTCGCCAAACAGGCTCTCCAGGACTCTGGGGGTGCTGGTGCCAGCAGGCATTTCAAACAGGGAATGATCTGCCAATATCTGATCTTGAGGAATGCACTATCAGTATATAGAACACCCAGTCACCTGTTTCTCCATCACCTCCAGCTCAACTTCCAATAACAACACCTAATGACAGCAGCGACCGCCCAGTATGCACTCATCAGGGTCATGCATTTGCGCTCACCACTACTTAAAACAACCCTACAAAGCACGTATTCTTCTGATTTTCATTTCACAGATGAAGAAACTTCCTATTCATGCTGGTATACAAGTGGAAAGAAGTTTTTATTCTGGACTGGGGTGGGGAGGGGGGGCAGGGAAGAATGCTAGGTTCGAGGAAGAGTTCCGGAGAACAGAACTCTGGTTCAGCCCAAGGGCTCAGCTGGGAGCGTCTCAGGATCCCTTTGGGAGACACTGGGCAGGAAGGAGGAAAACAGCTCCTCTCCCCTCTCCCCTCTCCTTTTTCTTATTGTGCTTTATTGGGAACTCTCTACCTTTCTGCTTCCAGAGCAGAAGTCTGGGATGCTCCCCTATACCCTACTTCCCCCTCTCCAGCTGCTGTGCTACACTTGCTAAGGAGTTGATTTGTTGCTACCGCTCCAAAACCCCTAGCATCTGGCCGCCCAGAAACAGTGAAGAGGGAAGAAGATGGCCTGAGCACCCAGGCAGGTTAAACTGTAATCACCCCAGATTCCAGGTGTGCGCAGTCCAGCTCGGCCTTTTTGACATGGACAGAGCCGTCCCAGTAGGGGATAGTGCCATCGCTCAGATTCCTGACAGGGGAGGGAGATGCCGTGGGGACAAGCTAAGCCCCACACTCCCCTCTCCAGTCCCAGGTTACCACAGAAGGCCTGGAAATAAGGGAGGTTGTAAAATATTCAAGGGGAAGGAGGTGCCATGAGGGACTTCTGCCCATGAGGAACCCTTGCTTGGCTCACCTACAGGTCCCAATGCCCTCTGCTCACTCCTTGCTTCCTCCTCTCTCCGCACCATCTTAATTCCTCCTGGAGGGAGAAGAATTATGATGAAAATGCCTGCTCCTTCTTTCAAACAGGAGGATACTGCACTGTTGTGGGAGGAAGAGGGTTAAAGGATGTCCCAGGACTCCCCAAGGCACTTAGTTTCCCAACATCCTTCTTTGTTGTAGGGCCCAGAAATGGCCTCGAGCCTCCAGGAGAAACCACACAGGCAGTACAGCAAAGGGCTAAGTGCAAGGGCTTTAGAACTGGACAGGCCTGGATCTGAATGCCCCCCTGCCACTCATGGGCATTGAACAGGCAGATAAACAGACTTCTTGAGGCGTCCACTGATGAAAGAATGCAGCTGAAGGACCTGGCCTGGGCCTGACTCAGAGGGAGCACTCAGGAGACATCATCTGCTACCACCTGTCACAGCCGCCACAGCCTCCTGCCTTGACTCTCCTCCACCCCCCATCACCCCTCCCCCCAGCTGCTGCACTGATCTTTCCAAAAGCTGAACAGGAGCCATCCTACTCCTGTTAAATTCCTCAGTGCTCTTCAGCAACTCAAGTCCAGGCTCTTTCTCACAAAGCACTCTGGGACTGGGCCTTGTCCTCTTCCCTATCTCCAGCCTCCCTACTCTAACCTTACATTCTAATAATATGGAACGCTCTGTAGTTAAACCTTCATTCACTGCCCTTCACACTTCTGAGCCATTGCTCATGCTGTTCCCTCTGCCTGGAGTGCTGTTCCCCATTAGAACCCCTGCTTATCCTCCAAGATGGTGCCAGGCCAGCCATTGGCCAGCCACTCCTTCACAAGCCTTTCCTGGTCCCCTAGTTCCCATCATTCTAGACAGAACCTCCCCTCATATTAGACTTTTCCTGCCTCCACCCCCCACACTATTCCTGCAACCTACAACACCCTCCCAGGCCCCCATTCCTTTAGCAAACCCTAGGGTTCCTTGGGGCCCTGCTCACAAAGAGCCTTCCTCCAGGACATGCCGCTGCCTCCCACTTCAGGAACTTCACTTGCACAACATAATCTAGCCCTTTGTTACATCGGACAATCTTGCTTTACTGGATTTGGCAAGCGTTCGGCTTGCTTTCCCAATCAGACAGCATGTGCCTCAAGGGCTCTGACCAGCCTGACTGAGCTGCTCCCACCAAGCACAACCCAACAGTACACTAAATTCCAGTCTGAAGGGACCAGACACCCAGAGCCACACAAGGAAAATGACTCACTACCTGAAACTGAGCTCTTGGCCCCACCATCAAAACACCGCACTTGAGCTTCAGGGAGGAAAGAAGCAGCAGCACACACATACCTTCTCTCTCCTCTCAGTCTCTAACATCAAAATTCCTCCCCTACAATCCCATCAGCTCTGGATGTTTCTTTGCACTAGGCATCATTGCTCAGGTACTTTTTCAAATTATTTTTGCTAAATATTCTTCAATCTTAAATAACAATGGAGGTTCCTTTCACCTTCCCTTCATTTCTTATCAATCTCTGCTGGGTTCCTAACTCAGTCTCTTCCAATTTCCGGGGCCTCCTCCAAACCCCATTATCTAGACTTTTGGAAGATTCTTCCATCCCACGGCCATCCCCAGTCTCTGCCTCTCTCTGGATCCTGAGTCTCTGCCCAGCTCCCCGCTTCAGTTCTTCTCAACTCTTTACAAACCCACAGTCCCTTTCGCAAGCCTCCTATCAGGTCAGACAGCCTTCTGCTCACCCTTTCAGGTCCTTCCCTCAGCCTTCCCCCTCCCTTCTACTTCCTCTGCCCAGAGCCTTAAGTCCCTCCCCTTAACCCTATTGGATACCCCTGGACCCGAGCCCTTTTTCCACACCTTTTCACCTCTTTTCTCTGCTCTATCACACACAGGCTTCTTCTTTCTCGGACCGCATCCCCTCAACTCCTCCCAGACCTCTCCCCTCAGGCCCCTACCTCCATCCCCTCCAGTCTTCTCCAGGTTCCAAATCTTAAGCACAGAAATGTTAATAACGCTGGCTAGCACTTCTGGAATTTTAACCACGTGCTAAGCTCAAATTAAGCACTTTACACATATTGTTATTCAACACTCCAAGGAAACCAATGAGATAGATTTCCCGGCACTCCCCTTTAACAGGGAAGTTAAACAATTTACCCAATGTCATGAAGTAGCAAAGCCACACTTCGTGACACTCCTAAACCACTTAGATTCCTCAAAAGAGAATCATCAGCATTATTTGTCTGAGCTAACATGAATTTTATGTGAAATGTCTGCCACACTGTTGGTGTGAGTTGTCCCCCAATATCTTTAAGGCCCCTTTCCTTGCTTGCCAAAGCGATCTTCCTTCTGAATCTTTACTCAATGGTCAAACATCCTGTCCTCAGCCCCCTTTTGGTTTTCTTAGTCCCCTTACCTCTCTTTCACACCTAGAGATCTCCAGCCCCTTTGCCCAGACCTCCCTCCCTGCCTTCAGACTTAACTCCATCACCCCTGGGCCTCCCCCACCAGGTCCCACTAAGTGTAAGACTTCTTAGATTAGTCACCACTAACCAGGCGCATACTCACCCGAGGCATCCTCACACACCTCAGTCTTGAACTCATCACTCCCAGACCACCTTAGCCCCGATCCCCTCGGCCTGGTATCAGATTCCACCAGCCCTCACCCTGTCACCCGCCCCCCGGAAATCCACTACCGGAGGCCTGGGGAAGGTCAACCCCTCGGGCAGGTGATCTCAGTCCCGGAGCCCCGTAGCGTCCGCCTGGGATCCCGCAAGTAGGCTCTCCGTGCGCTCCGAAAGGCTTCTCAACCTTGCTGCCCTCCCGGCTTCCGCAATCCCTCCAGGCCGAGCCCCCTTCCAAGCCTCAGACCAAAGACTTTCGGCCCAAGGTTTCCTCCCGTCCCTTGACCCGTCTTCAGCCTGGATCCCCTTCGTCGCCTCAAGATGGTGTCACCTCGGCCTGTCTCCCCTCGTACCAGATTCCCTCCGCCGTCTCAGCCTCCCCTCAAACGGCGCTGCACGGCCCGGGCCCCATGGCTCTCAGCCTGTGTCCCCTCTGCTGCCTTGGGCCTTATCTCTTATCCCGAATTCCCTCCGTCCCTTCGGCCCGAGCCGTCCGTGCCTCCCCGGCCGCCTCAGGCCGCGCTCCCGTCCTCTCTGACGAGGTCCCGCCGGCCCCTCGGCCCGGTTCTTACCCAAAGAGGCCGGAGAAGAAGGATTGCGAGTTCTTCACCTTGCGCTCCGCCTCGGCCAGCAGCGCTACCGCCTCCGCTTCCTTCCCCGAATTGTCCATGGCAGCCGCAAAGGGACTCAGCAAACGGCCCAGCCCGGCCCTGGGAGAACTCAGCAGCCGCCGCGCCAGGCGGATCGGCGGAACTCAGCACGCTGCGTTGACGTCGCACCGGCGCGTATCGCCTGCTGCCCGGCGCCATGTGACCCGCGTCGACCAACCAGCGCGACGTGGAGCGCGACGCCCGCCCCACTGGCCCCGCCCCTGTTAATCGGCGCACGAAGCCCCGTGACTCGCAACCACCAGTCGGCGTCCACAGCTTCGGCGCACGCGTACGACACTACCACGTGACACGAGCTAAGCCAATCAGAGTCACCAAACACCAAGGACCCGCCCCAGAGTGCGGCCTCTCTGGAGCCTCCTCCGCTAATCAGCAACAGCAGCCCTCGCCTGGGGTCTGCCCTGCCTGGGAAACTACGGCACTAGTCAGCTGACCGCCGGGCCTCACGTGACAGCCCTACCCCCCCCACCCCACCCCGGGTCTCACGCCTACGCCCGAGTTTGACAGTTCTCTTGCGCAGAGCTCTGTATTGCCTCAGTGGTGTTACCTCGCGCCATTCTTTTTCGCGTACGTTGTGGAAAATAAACTTTTCTGCTTTTTCTTACGCCCTCTGCCGACTGATGCTGGAACTGGTTTGGTCCTGGAAAACTTTGAGAGCAGAGGTTTCTAAACCCTGCTTGCAAGGGCAATAGTTGGGAGAACGTGTTAAAATTGAGGTTTGAGCACAGCCCATTCAGTCTCCAGATCTTGGTTCCTACTATCATTCTCCCATAGAAGAAACCAGGGGGCGGGAAAGTACACGTGGGCGGAGCATCTTGTGGTGTCCGAAAGTAAGGAAGTGCTAAAAACAAATCAACACACACGCAAACACGATGTGGGTATAGCAAAGGGCCACATGCATCAACTGAAAGGAGAAGGAGCCTAAGTCCCAACTCTTTAAGTGTGGGCTGCACAAAGTGACTTCCTTTTCCATTATCAAGGGGGGGGGCGGGGGGCGGGACGGGACAGCAAGTAACTTCACAGTTGAGAAATGAAACACTGCATCAGCTAGTCGTGATGACCAAGGTTAACGCAAAGTGATGTCATGGTGCTAGTATATATCTTTGATAAGATGTGATGTAATGGCACTTTACTGTTGTTCTTCCTTCCCAAAACATTCAACCCCAGTCTAATCACATGAAAAATAACAAATCCCAATTGAGGCACGTTCTATAAAATACCTGACCAGTATTCAAAAATGCTAAGATCATCACAAACAAGGAAATTTGGAGAAACTCACACTCAAGAAGAGCCTAAAGAGATGTGAGTATTAAATGTGATGTGGGATCCTGGAACGGAAAAAGGGCATTAGATTAAAACTAAGGAAATCTGAATGAAGTATGGACTTGAGTTAATAATTATGTATCAGTATTGGTTCAATAATTTTAACGAATTTAAACAACAAAAATACCACACCAATGTAAGATGTTAGAAGAAACTGGCTGTGGGGTATGTGGGAACTCTCTGTCCTATTCTCACAGTTTTCTCTGTAAATCTAAAATTGTTCTTTTTTTTTTTTTCTAATTCTGGTTCTAGGGCCCTAAATCCGAAGATTCTGATTCTGAAAGTCTGTGTCAGGGCACAGGAATCTGCATTTTTTTTACAGTCCCCCTCCCCTCCCTGTGACTCAGATGCAGATCATTGGGGAACCACTGTTTGAGAAAACAGTGATCGGGTGGTGGACGGGAGGGCATCGAACAAGCCGGGTAAGGCACAAGAAACCATTGCCCAACTCTTCTTCTTAGATAGGTTTTCCTGGACCTCCTACTTGTGGTTGCTACTGCATCCTGACCACAGATCAGGTGGGGGTGGGTCTGCATCACCACAAACAGCTTTGGTTCTGTGTCTGTCAGTGTGGCACTACTCTAAAAGCTTCCACTTGTTTTAAGCTGTTGAGCTTGAGGGTACTTTGTTATGGAGCAACAAATAACCACTATACTCCCTGACTCTTTAAGCTAGGCTTTTGTTTCCAAAGTCCAAGGAGCAAGTTTGACTTATTATTTAGGATGGAGCCCAAACAATGATAGTAATGTCATGAGAACTCACTGAAAGTTAGCTGTAAAATTCACATGGGGAACCCTGCCAAATACCTAATCATTTAATGGATACATGCGGATAGGCATTTTTCAATCTGCTTTAGAGGTGAGAAAATGAAGCTTAGACAGGGGAAGTGAGCTGCCTAAGGTCACAAAGAAGGGGAGACAGGATGCATATTCTGGTTCTTCTGATGCTTGAGCCTGGACTGCTTCAAACTTAATTCCTCCTCTACTCCTCCTCCGAGTCTTGAAAACTCAGCTGAGATATCAGCCCTCTGTGAGACCTTCTAGCACCACCGTCTGCCCTGTTCCCCCTGCCAGACCCGTAGACACAGGGCACACCCTTAGAGACCTGGCCAAGCCGTGATGTGCCCTGTCATCTCAGTGATTGCTCTGCACCATTTCACTTAATGGCATCTGCTCGGCTGCTCAAGCCCCCAACCCACAGGCCAGCCTTGATCCTATCCTTTTCCTCACTACCTCTTCAATTTCCATGTCCGTGCAGTCCACCTGCAAAATGCACCCCTAACCCACACGTTTCTTTGCCTCATCACTGCTACCACCCAACCTGGTACATTGCATCTTTTACCTTGGAGGCGTCTATCTACTCTCCCGATGTCCACTCTTGCCTCCTACAACCCATCTTCCACAGCAGTCAGAGAAATTTCTTAAGACAATTTGTCAGTTGTCACTTCCTACTTAACACCTCCTCTGGTCTCAAGCCGCAGAGAGTGCCCTCTGCCCTTCTGCAGCCTGGGATCCAGATCTCAACTCAGCAGGCCCCTCAAGTGAGGCCTTCTCTAGCTGTCCCACTAATACTGCCTGCCGCACTCTGGTCTTCCCCTAGGACTTGGCCCCTCCTTCACCTCCTTCATGTCACTTGGTGGGAGGACACTGTGGTCTGTCTACCCAGCAGCCATTTCCATGTCCTCCTCTTCTCCTGGCTAAGAGACTTCCAGTTTTGTTCAGGTGGCAACAAACTTGAGGGCATACATTGGTCTTCCTTGGTCCCCGAGACAAACCTTGAGTGGTCCAAGGAAACAGTGGTCATTTCTGCTCCATATGCCCGGGAGGAGTTTAGAAATGAGCACAGGCTATGGTTCCAGCTGATGAGACACAAGAGGTAGGCTGCTGGGAGCTTATGAGAGTTTTCCTTTCTTAACAAGAGAAACCATGAAGGAAGGGATATGTTCTTTATCTGTGAACCTCCAAAGATATGGATATTGTTGTGGGAGGAGGTGAATCTTGTCACTGCTGCAGCCTTGACTTCATGGGAGGAGCCACGGGAGCCATCCACCCTGACTGCTCACACTTAAACGACAGTCTTGGTGCTGTGGCCAAAAGCAGACCCACCCTCGAGATCTTAAATCGCCTCATTCGCATCTCTGTTACTGTTGTCTCCCTCCTAGAACGTGAGCTCTGTGAAGAAGGGGGCCCTGTTCCTCCTGAGTCACCACACCCCCATACCTGGACCGGGCAATGTCTGGCTCATGCTACAGTAGGCGCTTAATGAATGTACAAATTAATCTGCCTGTTCCCTCCCCTCTGCCTCCCAAGGCTATCAGCTCCTCTGGGACACGAACCCATCTTACTCATCTCTGTGGCCCTGGGATGAGGCAGGGATGCAAAAGCCTTTGTGGGATCAACAGGCCAGGGAAGCCAGAAGACAGCTGCTCAAGAACCCAATTTAATAAGATTTACAAGTAGACACGTAAAAAAAAAAAAAAAAAAAAAACCCTAACAATGTACAAGTCGTTGCAAGATTAGGGACTGAATCCTGAGTGCAGAGAGACCACCTACTTAGGGAGGCCCCAACATGCTGGGGGAGATCTGAAGGTATTTTCCCACTGATTCTCTAAATCTTGGCCTTATCTAACAAATATAACCAAACCCCAAAAGTGAGGCTAAGACTTAAGAGCTACCCAGATCTAACTTTTTCCCCTCCCCGAGTCTCCCCGCTCCAGGAGGAGTGGAAGCAAAAGGCAGGGAGAGACGATTAACCTAAAGAGAATGGCACTTCTGGCACCCCCATGACGGGGACTTCACGACTGCCGGGTGACTGTGTGCTCCTCCAGCCGACTGATGGCCAAGTGCCCAGCGTGGGACAGCGCAGAGTGGGGGCAGCGGGGCAGGGCCAGCACCTTGGCAAGGTCTCCCCTTGGACAGACTGCAGGGAGACGAAAGGCCTGGAGACCCCCGTCTGGCCCAGCAGGCTGCCTGCGGGGCGTGGGCTCACCACTGCAGGGCCCCGATGCCGGGCCCCATCCCCTCCCCGTCCTCCTCCTCCAGCTGGAAGGGCTTCACGGGCCACTTCACCCTGACCACGGGCTCCACGGCGTCTTGAAGCCGGTGCCGCTTCATGTGGGCATTGCGACTCTTGATCTTGTCGAAGACCCTGAGGAGTCAGCAGAGGAGGTGGGTCAGAGAGGCAGGGTGCCACCCGGGGGCCTGGGGAGGGTGAGCTGGGCAGGAAAGGGCCGCTACCTCTCACACTCTCTGCATGGGAAAACACCCTGACCCTCCATGCTGCTGGGCGGCTCGGGGGTCCTCTTGGGGCCTGTGTTGGGGCTGGAGTTGAGGATGGACTCCCTCCTGTAACTCTTGGTCTTCATCTTTAACTCGGGCATTGGTCGGTGGCTGGGTCTCTCCCGAGGGCTGCAAGCGGCCTGCAGAGAGGACAAAAGCGGTGAGAGGGTGCTGACCTTATAGGAGTGAAGGGCATGGAGGCCTGTGCAGGGAAATCCCTCCTGGGGAATGCCTCCCTCAACCCTCGAACTGGGAAGGGCAGTGCACACATGATTCAAGGCTGGACCCCAGACCCCCTGCTCCTCCTGCCCTAGGATCCCTCTACCTTCTCTTCTGTCTTTTCTCCCTCGTCTGGCTCTCTCTTGGCCCTCTTTTCTAGCCCAGGGGCTCGGCTGCAGTCAAACTTGATCATTTTTTTCCAGATGTAATAATATTCCACACACTGGGCTACAGTCTTTGTCTGGATCTAATAAAAGCAAAGCAAAGCCAGCTGTACCCAGCACCTCACCGGCAGCCACCAATGTCACCCCAAAGCCCAAATCCCCACCACGCCAGGCCAGCTGCTGCTTTGTGAAACCTTGTGAAATGGCTCGCCACTCTGGCTTGGTATGCCCCTGCCCTAAGAGGGTGGTGGATTGCCAAGTGCTCCAGGTGATGGGGGGTTCAAAGTGAAGCCACACAGTAGCCAATGCCACCTAAACTCTGCCTTCTCTGAGTGGGTCAGTTTAATCAAAGTTCTCTACTACAACACCGGGTCAGATTTAAAGGGCATGGCTTTTCTGGGGTGCACAACACTTTCAAACCAGCACAATGGACCACCAGGGTTGTTGTTTATTCATGGTGGCCACACTGCCAAGATACCCAATTTCTCCTGGAATCCCAGTGAACCCTGGGTGGTTAGTTCTGCATCAGAAGACAGTATCATGCAAGAGTGGCAGATGGCAGAGAACATTTACAGTGATGACAATACTGAAGGAAGTGTGGATCCAGAAGGGGAAAGAGCCTCGGAACATCTGCACTTGTGATTTTAAACTCCCGTTTTCTTTCTCTCAACCCTAAGATTGACTTAATACCAGTCTTGAGACACAGATTTTGTTTGGCAATCTTTCTCTAGTTTACCATCAACAATGCTATTAGCCCAGACACTGGGTGTTTTCTAAACATTAGCTGGGGGATTTGGTTCAGCAAAGTCACAAACTTATATTTAATAATTTTCTAGAATCAAGCCCAAGTCTGCAGTAGACACAGAAAGGGGAATATATGTATGAGGTCATTTTTCTTCTTATGCTTATATTCCCACGTTTTTCAGACTCACATAAAGTTAGAGTGGATAAGGAATAGAGCCACAATGGGTAGGTGCCTGAGCCATGAAGTATAATACTGTAAGATATGTTTATTCAGGAAACAGGGGAGAGAGTCAAGTCCCATAGATTCGTCATCCCTAGATGAATGTTTAAACTCGTCATCCCTGACTTGCCAGGACGCACACTTGCCTATGCAGAGCAGTCTCCTCTCAGTTTCTTCAGTTAAGTCAAAACTTCACTTCCAGGTTTCTCTTTCCCCATATATTTTTGCTGGTTAGTATATTTTGTGAGCCATTTTATATTATTTCTTTCCTTATATGAAATGGTTGTTTTTTTCAAACTTGGGACTATCATGTTGTAAACATGGATGTTTCTACCTGATAGTTATACTGCAGGCAGACTGTCCAGTTAAGCTGAGAAGAATGACTCAATAGGTATTTGTTTTTAAAATTAAATTAATCCTGGATAAGAGTTTGCTTTTTTTAGGGCGTTAGTCCTTGACCATTTTCCTTTGGGTGACTGTTTCACCAGGAAGTTTGTTATACTCCATGACTAACTGTCTAAGTGCTTATAATGGAATAAACTGCTTTTCTACATAAAAAAATGAAGGCAAAAAATATATACATTTTTAGACATACAAAAGCTGAAAGAATCCATTACTAGCAAACCTGCACTACAAAAAATGCTAAGGCAAGTCCCTTACTCAGAAGGAAAATTATACCAGATATCAACGTATAGATCTATACAAAGGAATGAAGCGCAATGAAAATGGGAACTATGCAGAAGATATATAAGACTTCTTTCTTATTATTTAAATCTCTTCACAAGATAATTTAAAAGGATTCAAGTCATACAAATTATTTCTCTGACCACAATGACATTAAATTAGAAATCAGTACCAGAAGAGCTCTGGCAAAATCCCCAAATATTTGGAGATTAAACAACACACTTCTAAATAATTCATAGGTCAAAAAAGAAATCAAAATGGAAATTAGAAAGTATTTTGAACTGAATACAAATGAAAACCCAACATACCAAAATTTGTCAAAGCAGTAGCTGTAGGGAAATTCACAGCACTAAGCAGCTCTACTGGGCAAGAAGAGAGAACTCAAATTAATGACCTCAGCTTCTACCTTAAAAGATTAAGAAAAGAGCAAACTAAACCCAAAGCAATCAGAAGAAAAGAAAAAATAAATATCAGAGAAGAAATTAAACAGGAAAACAATAGAGACAAATCAACAAAGCCAAAAGCTGGTTCTTTGAGAAAAATCAATAAAATTGATAAGCCTCTAGACAGACTGATCAGTATAAAAAGTCACAAATTACCATTATCAGGAATGAGAGATGTGACATCTATAGAGTGCATAGATACTAAAAGGATAATATAAGAATATTATGAGAAACTTTATTCTAATACATTAGACAACTCAGATGAAAGGTACAAATCCCTTTAGGGACGAACACTACCAAAGCTCATTCAGGATACTGATACCCAGAACAGCCTTGAATTTAGTATCATTAAATAAATTTGAATTTATTTAAGCTAAACAAATGGAATTTATAGTTCAAAGCCTTCCATGAAGAAAACTCTCCAGGCCCAGACAGTTTTCATTACCAAGTATTTATGGAAGTAATAAAACCAATTCTAAATAAACTCTTCAAAAAAACTGAAGAGGAGGGAATACTTCCCGACTCATTCTGTAAGGTCAGCATTATCTTGATACGAAAACCAGACAAAGATATTACAAGAAAAAAAAATCTATAGTCCAATAAATCCCTCCTAAGCATAGATGAAAAAATTATAAACAAAATTTCAACAAGTAGAATCCAGCAATATATAGAAAGGTGAATACATCATGGCCAGTGGAGTTTCTATCAGGAATGCAGATTGGCTTAACAGTCGAAAAACAATATAATCACCATATTAAACTAAAAAACAACCATATGACATCTCAATTCCTGATATAAACCATCAGCAAACTAGGAATAGAAAAGAACTTCCTCTATCTGAGACAGTATCTATAAAAGCCTATACCTAACATCACACTTAGAGGTGAAAGACTGACTGGTTTTGCCCTAAGGAAGTCTACTCTCACCATTCCTATTCAACATTGTACCTGAGGGTCTACCAGAACAAAAAGGGAAGAAAAAAATTAAACGCCTCTAGATTGGAAAGAAAGAATAAAACCATCTTCATTAACAGATGACTTTATTGTCTACATAGAAAAATCCAATGGAGTCTACAAACAAGCTATAAGAACTAATGAGCTTATCAAAGTTGTGGGATATAATATCAATAAATAAAAATCAACTGTATTTCTATATACTAGCAGTAAACTATCAGAAATTAACATTTTAAGAAGTACCATATGTAGCAGCATCAAAAAATAGGAAATACTTAGGGACAAATCTGACAAAAAATGTGCAAAACACATGTACAATAAAAACTTTCAAACATTGCTGAGAGAAATTAGAGAAGACCTAAATAAACAGCGATATATCTTGTTCATGGGTCAGAAGACTCAGTATTAAGATGCCAGTTCTCCTAGCTGATCTAGAGCTAAGGATACCAATCAAAATATTAAGTAGCAGCTTTTTATAGAAATTAACAAGGTAATTCTAAAGTACATATAGAAATGCAAAGAACCTAGAAAAGACAAAAAACCTTGAAAAGAATAAAGATGAACAACTAACATTATTAGATTTCAAGACTCCTTATAAAGCTACAGTAATCAGGCAGTGTTGTATGAGCTCAAAAATAGACAACTAGGACGGGCCACGATGGCTCAGCAGGCAAGAACGCTTGCCTGCCATGCCAGAGGACCCGGGTTCATTTCCCGGTCCCTGCCCATGTAAAAATAAAATAAAATAGACAACTAGACTGATGGAGCAGAATACAAAGAGTTTCAAAAACAGAAGTAGGCTATATGGCCAACTGATTTTTGACAACGTGCAAAGGAATTCAGTGGAGAAAAGATAATCTTTTCAACAAAAGAAACCGGAACTGAATCCCCATATGACCAAAAAAAACAAAACGACCCGTATCTCACATCAGGTACAAACATTAACTCCAAATAGATAATAAACCTAAATGTAAAACCTAACACTATAAAATTTCTAGAAGAAAACACAGATGGAAATCTCTGTGATTTTAGATCAAAGATTTTTTAGCTACAACATCAAAAGCATGTCCATAAACGAAAAGTAAATTTGGACTTTATAGTTAGAAGACTGAAAAGTCAAGCCACAGACTGGGATAAAATATTGCAAAACATAAATGTGGACAAAAGACCTGTATCCAGAACAAATAAAGAACACCTACAATATCAGCAGTAGAACCATCACAATATGGGCAAAAGATGTGAACAGACAACAGTAGCAAATACGTACATGAAAAGATGCTCAACATCATTAATCATTAAGGAAATACAAGATACTTCTATACACCCACTAGAAAGGCTTAAAATTGAAAAGACTGACCGTACCAAGTTGGGCAACGGTGAGGAGCAACTGGAAACATTCCCCTGGTAGGTACGTAAAATGGTACCACTACTTTGGGAAAGTTTGGCATTTTCTTAGAAAGTTAAACATACACCTCCTGTCTGGTGCAGCCAATCCACACTGGTATTTATCTCCCCCCAAAGGAAGTTTTCTTTGTCTATGGACATATACAGAGAACTGTATGTGAATATTCACTGTGGCTTTATTTATAGTGGCCTAAAACTGGACGTGAGCTAAGTGCCCACCAACAGGTGCACGGTTAAAGGAGCTGTGTCCGTCCCACCAGGGAACACCCCGCAGCACCGATACACGGGGTTAATGTGGGGGAATCGCAAAAGTTATACTGAGTGAAAGAACCTGAAGCGCAGAGCACACTGTGTGGTAATTCCACTGCCATAAAACTCTACAACATGCAAACTAATCCAGAGTGACAGAAAGTGGATCGGCACCAGGGAATGCTGAGGTACGGAGATGTCTGTTATCACAGTGATGGTGGCACAGGCATGTGCGTCAGTCAAAGCATACCAAACCTTAGACTTCATTGTGTTTTATGGGCATCGGTTTTTAAAAAAGGAAAAAAAAAAAGCAGCAGGTCATTATGTATAGTATGATCTCCCCCTTTTCTAAGTGAATGCATTTATGTGTGTAAATTCTGTCCGGGCAAAGAGATAAATGCCTGTAAGTATTGGAGCTAATAATAATCAACAGTGACTACCAGTCAGGGAGGGGAGGGAAGGACTTTATTTTGAGTATGTCACGCATTTCTGTACTGTAACAACTCTGTAAGTTATAACCATTCACAACCACGAGAGAGCCATCCCAGGAGGGTGAGGAGCAGGGCCAGCAGGCCTCCTGACAGCCCCCATGCCAGGCAAGGCCATGTCTACACCAGCCCATGTTCACCTTACCGTCTTCTGTATCAGGTAAAAGTCCTTTTTGTGGGCACAAAATGCCTTCTTAAAGAGCCTCTTCTCCATGGGGGTCCAGATGTCTGAACCTATTGGAGAACACAGCCAAGAGGAGAAGAACATTTCTCCTTTGAGACCACCCTCCGTTGGGAAGCTGCCATTACTGAGCACCAATCACGCTGAGCCCTTTGCCTGCTGGATCTCATACAGAAGCCCTAGGACACAGGGGCATCACCTCCCCACTTTACAGATGCAGCAACTAAGATTTCCATCAGTCAAGAAATATGCAAAGGGCAGGGAGAGGGGCCCCAGGCCACAGACTCCAGGGCTGATGTTCTCAAGTGCTAGACGTGGGCCCCCTCCATCTCTACTCAGGGTATCTTCCACCTGGCTGTGAAAAGCCCATTAGGGAACCCCCGGAAAAGGAGGAAGGCAAGATCCTAGAAGGAAGCACAGCCCAGTGAACCACCCCTGCTAGGGCAGGCCCCTCTGGAAAGAAAGCTCCAAGGAGAATTCCCAGAGGTTCGGGCAGAGGCTACCATTGGATCTGAGTGGCTTGCAGGAGTCCCAATCAGGAAGAAACGTCCCCAGTGCCCTTTCTCCACTCACCTGCGTAACGATAGCTGGAGAGGGGATGAGTCTGTGACTTCCGGGGTCCTCTCAGTAAGAGCGTCTCCAGGGCAACCTGGAACAAGAAGAGCTGCGAGCTGCGCACTGGGGGACGGCGGTGAGATGGAGGGCTGCGTTCATTCTGCCATTCATTTGAAAACTACTGAAAGCCTCCCCTAGGGTCACCCCTCTTCCAGGGGCCTCAGCCCACACCTTCTCCATAAACTGAGGGCCTCCCTGGGCACACTGTTGCGCCTGGCTGGCATTGTTTTACATGACAAGACTTTCTCTGCATTTTACGAAAAATGCAGGTTTCTTCAGACATAAGCTCCTTCTTTTACTGAGGACCAGATTTTGAGTAGCACTGCCTTTGCCCACTGTCCCCCATTTTTGTTTCCTTAATAGCACTAATCATTACCTTCAAATATATTATTTTCCTGTTGTAACATATTTCCCAAAATGTAAGCCTTGTGAGGGCAGGGATCCGTCCTGCTCAACAGTGCAGCCCCAGTCAGGACTGGCTCCCTAACTTGCAGGACCCGTTCAAAATGAAAATGCAGGACCACGTGTTCAAACATTATTAAGAATTTCAAGACAATAGCAGCAGATCCTTAAACCAAGTGCAGGTGCCTTCTGAACGCAGGGCACAAGTCACCCAACTGCGGACGAGGCCCTGGCCCCAGAGCCTGCAACATTACCAGGCACACAGTAGGTACCATAAATGTTTGCTGTTTGCCCTTCTGAGCACCTACTGTGTGCCAGGCGGTGGGTCCCAGATGGATAAAAAAACAAGACTGCAGCACTGACTCTTGGGTCCTAGCACAGGTGATATGAATCTCTCTCTCCTACCACTGAGAGTTAGACTTTTAATTTATTTTCTGAAACTGGGATTGTAAGGAGATTCCCTGGAGTCAGTAGCAGCATTTATTTTGCCTCTTGGGTTTTCATACCTGCATTCTAAAATCAAATGATAAGGAGCTGATACTTCTGGGAAGATGGCCTACTAGAGTAGCTTGAGAGTAGCCCTGCTCCACAGAAAAGTGAGAGAAGGGACAGGAGGGAGATTAGAGGTGGCGATTCGGGGAGTGCGCTGACCTGGGAGAGCCTGCTGCACCACATGCGGCAGCCCTGGTGGCAGAGGCCGAGGGACTGAGAGGCAGAAAGCTGGAGCCTGGGGCAGAGCCGCGGAGCTGTGGAGCCCGCGGGAGCATGCGGATGGGAATGTGGGACTAGGAAGTAAGCCAGGACGCGTTCCTTGGGTGCACTAGCCCCACGAATGCAGCCCCATGACCAGCGGCTCACCCCACACCCCATGCACCTGAACCCCATCACCCGCTCCCATTGCCCGCACTCCAGGTGCCCCCACCCCACCAGCCCCCAGTGCACGTACCTGCCCCACACCTCAACCCCAAGTGCAGCCCAACCCACCTCTCCTGCGCACCTCCAAAGCACTACCTCCCCACCCCTGTTCCATGCAGGCTGTTGCCAGTGCATAAAGGCTATAGGCACTAACCTTCATACCTAGGCTACCCCTGCCCCACCGCCCACAGTGTCGCACAGACTCACCACCTCCCCTCCCTGAGTTCTGCGCATCTGTTTATGGCATTCCCGGGTCCACGCATGTGCACGGGCCCCAAATCACGTCATTCAGCTCTGGGAACTGCACGTTACAGCAGTCCTAGAACCATGCACGTGCACAGCCCTCAGCCTCACGTCCCAGCTCTGAGAAAGTGCCGACCTGCGCAGCTGGGTTACATCTGCCCCCAGTCCACGAAGGCTTAACACCAACCGGTTGCTACAGCTCTTCGTATGAGCACAAAGGGCCCCGTGCCTTAGACCAGCGCACACCAGGGTCAGGTCCCCCAGACCACTGCACCTGCACAGCGACATCCTCCCTGGCCGCTGGGCGCCCACATTCACAAGCATCAGTGCAACATCCCCAACCTGCACCCACACCTGCCCTGAAACAAATCACTGCACTGAGTGCTCCACCCTGTGCCCTGCTCCCTGCTGTACAACCATCTCGCAAACACAAGGCCTTAGACTATTGGAAGAAATCAACTCCCAAAGTAAATCAATCAAGACATTTATATGCCACAAAGACAGCAGAAGATCACTAAGAATATCACGATGCAGACAGATATGGCCCTGCCTAATGATCAAATTAAAACACCAGAGGAGGCACAGCATTGGAACAACTAATCAAAGATGTTCATACAACTCTACTTAATAAAATAAGTGAGATAGCAAACGACATAAAGGAGATCAAGAGAACAGTAGAAGAGCATAAAGAGGAATGTGAAAGAATAAATTGAAAAATAGCAGAAATCACAGAGATTAAAGACTCTGTTGACCAAATAAAAAACATACTAGAGGCACACAACACCAGATCTGAAGGGACAGAAAACAGAATAAGTGATATGGAGGACAGGATAATTGACTTCAAAGACTCAAAACAGCAAAACGCAAAAAAAAGATGAAAAAAATTGAATGGCAACTCAGGGAAATGACAGACAAAACACAGCATGCAAATATAAGAATCATTGGTGTCCCAGAAGAGAACAGAGGAGTAAAGGGCTAGGAAAAGTAGTTGAGGATATAATGGGGGAAAACATCCCAACCCTTATAAAGGACATAAATATACAAGTCAAAGAAGCCCAATGAACTCCAAACAGAATAGATCCAAATAGGCTTTCCCCAAGGCACATACTAATCAGTCTGTCAAATGCTGAAGAGAAGCAGAAAATCCTGAAATCAGCAAGAGGAAAACAATCTACTAGATACAAGGGAAACCAAATAAGACTGAGTTCAGATTACTCAACTAGCACCCTGGAGGTGAGAGGGCAGTGGTATGATATATTCAAGATCCTGAAAGAGAAAGACTTCCAGCTAAGAATTCTGTATCCAGCCAAACTGTCCTTCAAAACTTCAAAGAAGTCCTGAAAGAATTTGTCAACAAAAGACCAGCCCTACAAGAAATACTAAAAGGAGTTTTGCCGGCTGAAAAAAAAAGACAGGAGAGGGAGGTCTGGAGGAGGGCACAGAATTGAAGGGTACCACTAAGGGTAATTTAAAGAATACAAAGAGAAAAGGGGAAAAGAATATATAGATATGACAAATAAAATAAAAAAGATAACAAGGCGTAACCAAGAAACGCATTTTCAGTAATAACTTTGAATGTTAATGAACTAAATTTACCAATTAAAAGATACAGACTGGCAGAATGGATTAAGAAACATAATCCAGTTATATGCTGCTTACAAGAGACTCATCTTAGACACAAGGATACAAATAGATTGAAAGTGAAAGGATGGAAAAAGATTTTCCACGCAAGTTGTAACCAAAAGAAAGCAGGTGTAGCTATCCCAATATCGGACAAAGGAGATTTTAAATGTAAAGACGTCATAAGAGACAAAGAAGGACACTATATACTAATTAAAGGGTCAGTTCACAAGAAGATATAACAACCATAAATGTTTATGCTCCCAATCAAGGAGCTCCGAAGTACATGAGACAGACACTGGCAAAACTAAAGGGAGCGATAGATGTTTCAACGATAATAGGAGGCGACTTCAATACACCACTCTCCTTTATAGACAGAACAACCAGACAGAAGATCAACAAGGAAATAGAGAAGTAAAATAACTTGATAAATGAATTAGACCTAATAGACATATATAGATCAAAGCACAAGGTTATACATTTGTTCTAGTTTGATAGCTGCCAGAATGCAATATACCAGAAATGGGAGGCTTTTAAAAAAGAGAATTTAATAAGTTGCAAGTTCACAGTTGATAGGTCATTAAATCAAGTCTATAGAAATGTCCAATCTAAGGCATCCAGGAAAAGATACCTTGGTTCAAGAAGGCCAATGAAGTTCAGGGTTTCTCTCTCAAGTGGAAGGGCACATGGCTAATAACAGTCAGAGTTTCTCCCTCACCTGGAAGGGCATGTGGCAAACACGGTGTGATCTGCTAGCTTCCTCTCCTGGCTTCCTGTTTCATGAAGTTCCCCAGGGGGCATTTTCTTTCTTCATCTCCAAAGGTCCTGGCTGGTGGACTCTGCTTTTTGTGGCTACGTCATTCTGCTCTGCTCTTTCTGAATCTCTTGGCTTTCTCTCTTGTCGTTCTCTTTTATAGGATTCCAGTAAACTAATCAAGACCCACCTGACATGTCTCCACCTAATCCAGCTCAACAACCACTCTTGATTGAGTCACATCTCCAGGAAGATGATCTAATTACACATTCAAACATACAGTATTGAATAGGGATTATTCTGCCTTTACAAAATGGGATTTTGACTAAAACATGGCTTTTCTAGGTTACAAACATCCTTTCAAACCAGCACAACATTCTTCTCTAGTGCTCATGAACAGTCTCCAGGATAGATCATACGCTGGGGCACAAAACAGGTCTTCATAAATATAAAAATATTGAAATTATTCAAAGCACTTTCTCTGATCTCAATGGGATGAAACTGGATCTCAATAACCACCAAAGAATGAGAACAATCACAAATATATGGAGATTAAATAACATACTCTTAAACAAGCAGTGGATCAAAGAAGAAACTGCTGGAGAAATTAGTTGCTATCTGGAGATGAATGAAAATGAGAATACAACTTATCAGAACTACTGGGATAAAGCAAAGGCTGTGCTAAGAGGGAAATTTATTGCCCTAAAATGCCTATATTAAAAAACAAGAAAGAGCAAAAATCGAGGACTTAGCAAACCTGGAGGAACTTGAGAAAGAATAGCAAACTAACCCAAAGCAAACAGGAGAAGAGAAATAACAAAGATTAAAGAAGAGATAAATGAATGGGAGAACAAAAGAACAACAGAAAGAAGCAATAAAACCAAAAGTTGATTCTTTGAGAAAATCAATAAAATTGATGGGCCACTAGTAAGACTGATGAAAAAAAGAGAGAGGATGCAAATAAACACAATCAGAAATGAGAATGGGTACATTACCACAGACCCTGAAGAAATAAAAGAAATTATGAGGATACTATGAACAACTATACACCAACAAACTAGACAACTTAGATGAAATGGACAAATTCCTAGAAACACACAAGCAAGCTACACTGACTCAGGAAGAAATAGAAGATCTCAACAAACCAATCACAAGTAAAGAGATTCAGTCAGTCATCAAAAATCTTCCTAGAGAGAAAAGCCCAGAGCCAGATGGCTTCACAGGGGAATTTTATCAAATATTCCAGTAAGAACTAACACCAATCCTGCTCAAACTTTTCCAAAAAATTGAGGAAAAAGGAACTCTACCTAACTAATTTTATGAAGCTAATATCATTTTAATACTAAAACCGGGTAAAGATGCTATAAGAAAGGAAAACTACAGGCCAATCTCCCTAATGAACATAGAGGCAAAAATTCTCAATAAAATATTAGCAAATCGAATCCAACAGCACATTAAAGGAATTATACACCATGATCAAGTGGGGGTTATACCAGGAACACAAGGATGGTTCAACGCAAGAAAATCAATTAATGTAATACAGCACATAAACAAATTGAAAGGGAAAAATCACCTGATCATCTCAACTGATGCTGAAAAAGCATTCGACAAAATTCAGCATCCTTTTCTGATAAAAACATTCCAAAAGATAGGAATCAAAGGTAACTACCTCTAATAAAGGGAATATATGAAAAAGTGATAGCCAGCATTGTATTCAATGGAGAGAGACTGAAAGCTTTCCCCCTAAGATCAGGTACAAGACAAGGATGCCCACTGTCACCACTATTATTCAACACTGTGCCAGAAGTTCTAGCTAGAGCAATCAGGCAGGACAAAGAAATAAAAGGCATGTAAATTGGAAGGGAAGAAGTAAAACTCTCATTATTTGCAGATGATATGATACTATACTTGGAAGAAACTAAGAAATCTACAGCAAAGTTACTTGAGCTAATCAACAAATTCAGCAAGGTGGCAAGATATAAAATTAATGTGCAAAAATCAGTAATATTTCTATACACAAGCCATGACCTAGCTGAGGAGTCAGTTAAGGAAAAAATTCCATTCAAAATAGCAACCAAAAGAATCAAATACTTAGGAATGAACTTAACTAGGAGCGTAAAGGACTTGTACACAGAAAACTACATAACACTGCTAAAAGAAATCAAAGAACATCTAAATAGGTGGAAAGACATTCCCTGCTCATGGATAGGAAGGCCAAATATAGCTAAGATGTCAATTCTCCCCAAACTGATCTACAGATTCAACACATACCAATCAAAATTTCAACAACCTATTTTGAAGATTTGGAAAAGCTAACTACCAAAATCATCTGGAAGGGAAAGAGACCCTGAATAGCTAAAAGCATCCTAAAAAAAGAAGAATGAAGTGGGAGGGTTAATACTCCCTGATTTTAAAACCTATTATAAAGCCACAGTGGTCAAAACAGCATTTTACTGGCACAGAGACAGAAGCATTGAACAATGAATCAAATCAAGAGTGCAGAAACAGACCACCAAATCTATGGTCAATTGATTTTTGACAAGGCCCCCAAATCCTCTGAATTGGGACAAAATAATCTTTTTAAGAATAGGGCATGGAAGAACTGGATATTAATAGCCAAGAGAATGAAAGAGGACCCCTATCTTATACCCTACACAAAAATCAACTCAAAGTGGATCAAACACCTAAATATAAGAACTAGCACCATAAAGCTTCTAGAATAAAATGCAGGGAAGCATCTTCAAGACCTAGTAATATGAGGCAGCTTCCTAAACTTTACACCCAAAGCACAAGCAACAAAAGAAAAAAATAGATAAATGGGAACTCCTCAAAATCAAATGCTTCTGCACCTCAAACAATTTTGTCAAAAAGGTGAAGAGGCAGCCAACTCAACGGGAGAAAATATTTGGAAATCACATATCAAAGGTTTGATTTCCTGTATATACAAAGAAATCACACAACTCAACAACAAAAGAATAAACAACCCAATTATAAAATGGGGTAAAGATATGAACAGGCATTTTTCTGAAGAGCAAATACAGATGGCTCAAAAGCACATGAAGAGATGCTCATTTTCACTGACTGCTGGTTTGAAAGGATGGATGTACCCTTGAAAAGCCATGTTTTAATCCTAATCCCACTTTGTGAAGGCAGCCGTTTCTTATGTGATTTAATCAAGAGTGGTTGTTAAACTGGATTAGGTGATGACATGTCTCCACACATTTGGGTGGGTCTTGTATAAGTTTCTGGAGTCCTATAAAAGAGGAAACAATTTCGAGAAAGAAAGCGATTCAGAGAGAGCAGAGCAGAACGACACAGTCATAAGAGGCAGAGTCCACTAGCCAGCAACCTTTGGAGATGAAGAAGGAAAACGCCTCCCGGGGAGCTTCATGAAACAGGAAGCCAGGAGAAGAAGCTGGCAGATGATGCCTTGCTCGCCATGTGCCCTTCCAGATGAGAGAGAAACTGTGACCGTGTTCACCATGTGCCCTCCCACTTGAGAGAGGAACCCTGAACGTCACTGGCCTTCTTGAACCAAGGTATCTTTCCCTGGATGCCTTAGATTGGACATTTCTGTAGACTTGTTTAATTGGGACATTTTCTCGAGAACTGGAAACTAGCAACTTATTAAATTCCCCTTTTAAAAGCCATTCAGTTTCTGGTATATTGCATTCCGGCAGTAGCAAACTAGAACACTGGCTATAAGGGAAATGCAGCTCAAGACTACAATGAGATACCACTTCACACCTATAAGAATGGCTGCTATTAAACAAACAGGAAACTATAAATGTTGGAGAGGATGTGGAGAAACTGGGACACTTATGCACTGCTGGTAGGAGTGTATAATGGTGCAGCCACCATGGAAGACTGTTTGACGGTTCCTTAGGAAACTAAAATCGAGCTGCCCTATGACCCAGCAATAGTACTACTTGATACATACCCAGAAGAGCTGAAAGCAACGACACAAACAGGCATTTGCACACCATGTTCATAGCAGCAGTATTCACAATCACCAAAAGATGGAAACAAACCAAATGCCTATCAACAGACGAGTAGATCAACAAAATGTGGTACATATATACCATGGAATATTATGCAGAAGACAAAATGATGTCCTGAAGCACATGACAAGATGGATGAGCCTTGAGGACATAATGCTGAGTGAAATTAGCCAGACACAAAAGGATAGATACTGTATGATTACACTTTTATGACCAGCATAATGGTATAATCAGAGGCTTATAATACAGAATATAGGGGATTTAGAGATACATAGAAACTAGAGATGGGTGAACCGTTAGCTAATGAGGTTGAATTCCAATGTAAGGGAATAGATAGGAGCAACGTGATTCTCTAGTGGGTCTAGAAGTAATATTACCATATTGAAGATAAACAAGATTGAAAGGGGTTGTATAGACCTACGTGTCCCACTGATTTACACTAGAAATATGAGTTCTCGTAAGAATTACTTCAAAGACATGATTCTCATACAAAGAGTGTTTAAGTCCAGGATACAGGGGGAAAACTGATATTGCATGCTATGAGGTATGCTCAAAAGGAAACCATCAGTGGGCAGGCCATGGTGGCTCAGCAGGCAGAGTTCTTGCCTGCCATGCTGGAGAGCTGGGTTCAATTCCTGGTGCCTGCCTATGCAAAAAAAAAAAAAAAAAAAGTAAACCAGCAGCACTACCACACCAACAGCAGAGATAAATAACGGGGTGAGGGACAAGAGTTAAGAGGAGGTTTAGATTTCCTACTTGGCGAGGTTTTGTTTATTGGTTTTCTGTCTTTTGGAAAAAGTGAAGTTATCTAAAATTGAGAATGTTGATGGACTGTGGACTTCAGGACTTCTACATGATGCCTGATGAATGCAGGTGGCTGAAGGATGCACTGATGGAGAAGTAGGCTGGTGAACAATGGTGTATACTTATGAATAAAGGTTGTGCTGCTACAAAAAGGAACAATGACATAAGGCATACATCGATATGAGTGCTGAGATAAAATAAGCCAGAACACAAAAACAACAATGGTATGGTCACCTTTATAAAATGCTTATAAGAAAACAGGGGCCTAGATTGTAAGCTTTTAGAGCAGACACATTAAGTCCAGAGTAGTGATTATTATTTCTGGATTTTGAGAGGTTGTTTTATATATAACCTGAATTTAGAGATGAGAACAAAGCCGAACAGGTTAGGGTTAAAGTAATTCAGAACACAGGGGTAAGGAAGACAGTGTCTATATTTTAGAACCACACATACTCTTTGAGACCAATGGAAGAAAGGATTATTTGATCTGGAATTGAAATTTTCTATAGTTCATAATTAATTTAACCTATCTCTATAGCTCATTTGAACAACTGAAATACAGGGAACACAGAATAAGAAAGAGGTCCTTTAATCCTGTATAAATTATTGAAATGCCTGGAAATATCCTAGAGTATATTAACCAGCTAATCAAAAGTATTGGCAAAGTCCCCTGAGGGAGGGGAGAAAGAATATGGAACTATTAAACCTTACCGTCAGGGAATCCCCTGATACTGTCAAACTTTAGGGACACCCAAATCAATAGGCCATGCCCTCGATCCTGAGGCTTACTCTTGTGAAGCTTATGTAGGTAGCAGAGAAGCTTAGACTAACTATAGACATGCCTAAGAGTTACTTCTGGAGGACCTCTGTTGTTGCTCACATGTGGCCTCAGTCTCTCTAAGCCCAACTCTGCAAGTGAAATCATTGCCCCCCGCCCCCACATGACATCCAGAGGTGAAAGTCTTCCTGGCGATGTGGGAGATGACTCCCAGGGATGAATACAGAGCTGGCACCGTGGGATCAACAATTCCATCCTGACTAAAAGGGGGAAAAGAAGTATAATTAATAAAGCATCAGTGGCAGAGACAGTTCAAATAGAGTCAAGAGGCTACTCTGGAGGTTGCTCTTACACAAGCTTCAGATAGACCTTGCTACCTATCATAACCTGCCAATCTCCAACCAGGACCATTCCAGCCAATCCTAAAGAACACCTAGGGCAATACATAAGATTCCATAAGGGTTCCAGGCACTAGAGTAACTTGTCAAAAACCTACAACCTCCAGATGGGTCCCTGGACTAGATAAGTCCTGAAACCTAGCCCAGCCTCTCCAGAACATCAGATAGTTCCATCTCCCCACCCCATATTAGTGACAGACCCTTCCAATAGGAAAAATTTAGAATTGCCATAGCCCAAACAACCCTAAAGAGAGGTATGGAAAGATCAAAAGTGATGGTGGAATTATACATAGAAGACAGGACTTAACAAATGAATATGAATGCTGAATCATTAAATTGGTATATCTTTTAGTTTCCAATATTTCAGAGAAGCTAGAAGCAAAAACCTAAAACTGTGAAATTGTAACCCATGTCAAAGTCTGAAATGTGTCCTACAACTAATTGTTGCGCTGTGCTTGGAAATTTATTTTTTTGTATATATATTATTTTTCACAAAAAAAGAAGGAAAAGAAAGTCAATTGTGATGATAACAAAGTACTTAAGCCCTCCAGCCTCCTATATTCTGGAGCAGCTAGAAGGAAAAATATGAAAGGATCATATGGTAGCCCATGACAAACTCTGGAATCTGTCCTATAACCACTTGTTGAATGGTGCTTTGAAAACTATTGCTTTTTTATTTCTTTGCTTTATATATATGTTATACTATACAATAAAATGAAGTTAAAAATGATAAGAAGTTAATAATAGAGGGGTGGATGGGAAAAAATACACCTAATGCAAACTGTGGACTATAGTTAACAGTGGTATTTTAATATTCTTTCATCAACTGACAAATGCACCACACCAATGCTAGGGGTTAATAATAGGTGGGATAGAGAGTTCTGGGAAGATGGCAGAAGAGGATAGGTTGAGTTCCTGCTCCAAGGGACAGGTAGAAAAGGGATGGGAGGGTGATGAGACAGTGACCCCAGGGTGTAAGTGACCAGAGAGGGTCGTCCGCACCACAAAGGGCGGCCCTGGTTGCAAAAGCTGAGGAACTGAGATGCAGAAAACTAGAGACATCCAGCTCGTGCAAACAGCCTAACACGGAAGCTCAGAGCCTTCAGGAGTGCATGGATGAGGAGACCAGGACCAGGAAGTAAGCTAAGCCATGTTCCTTGAACGTGCTACCCTCACCAGAGCAGCCCCATGACCCGTGACTCATCCCACACCCCACGCATCTGAACCCCATCACCCACCCATCTCCCCATGCTCCAAGCACCCCTGCCCTGCCAACCCCCCATGCACATACCTTCCCCCACCCCAGTGTGCCTGCCCCAGCCCAACCCACCTCTCCTCAAAAGTACAGTCTCTCCCCGAGCCTCCCAAGCTCTCCTGACCTCTCCTGACCTCTCCCAAGCCCTTCCTATCCCCTGCAAGCAGTCAGCAGTGGATAAAGGCTGCGGCGGTACCTCCATATCCAGGCTATACAGTCGCAAAGCCCCACCGTGCCCACCCTGAGGTCTGTACACATCAGTTTACAGCACTCCAGATCCGCACATGTGCACAGCCCCCAGTCACACCCCCCAGCTCTGGGAAAGTGCTAACCTGCACAACCAGGCCACATCCGCCCCCAGCCGGCACAGGAGCAATGCCCTCACTGCCGTGAGCTCTGTGTATACGTACAACGGGCCTTGTGCCCTAGACCGGAGCACACCAGGGCCCCGACCCCTAGACCCATGTACCTGCACAGCCACTTCTGTCCCACTGCTGAGCACCCACGCTCACAGCACCAGCGTAGCATCCCCTACCTGTGCCTATACCTGCCCTGCAATGCACCACCACACTGTTGTGCCCCACCCCACCCCCCGCATCCTGCTCCACATCCATCCAGCAAATACAGGGCTTTAGACTACTGAAGGAAATCAAGTCCCAAAGTAAACAATCAAAATATTTACATGCGGCAAAGACAACAGAAGATCACTAAGCATATCATGATGCAAACAGATATAACCCAGCCTAATGACCAAATTAAAACACTAGAGGAGACACAAACATTGGAACTAATCATAGATGTTCATATAATTCTACTAAATAAAATAAATGGGATGGCTAATAACATAAAGGAGATCAAGAAGATACTAGAAGGGCATTAAGAAGAATTTGAAAGAGTAAGAAGAAAAACAGCAGATTACAGATATTAGAAATGCTGTAGACCAAGTAAAAAACTTACTAGAGATACACAACAGCAGATCTGAAGAGCTAGAAGAAAGAATGAGAGAACTAAAGTACAGGACAACTGGTCTCGAACACTCAAAACAGCAAATGGAAAAAAGATGAAAAATTCTGAATTGGATCTCAGGGAAATGAAGGACAAAACAAAACGCACAAATATAAGAATCACTGGTGTCCCCAAAGGAGAAGAGAAGAATAAAGGGCTAGGAAGAGTAGCTGAGGATATAATGGGGGAAACTTCCCAACCCTTACAAAGGACGTAAATATGCAAGACAAAGAAAAAGAAACTCAGCGAACTCCAAACAGAATAAATCCAAATAGGCCTTTCCCAAGACGTATACTAATCAGTCTGTCAAATGTTGAAGAGAAGCAGAAAATCCTGAAAGTTTCAAGAGAAAAACAATCTACTACATTCGAGGGAAACCACATAAGGCTGAGTTTAGACTATTCAACCGGCACTATAGAGGTGAAAAGACAGTGGTATGGTACATTTAAGATTCTGAAAGAGAAAGACTTCCAGCCAAGAATTCTATACCCAGCCAAACTATCCTTCAAAACTGAGGGAGAAATTGAAATTTTCACAGACAAACAAATCCTGAAAGAATGTGTCAACAAGAGACCTAGCCCTATAAGAAATACTAAAGGGAGGTCTGCTAGTAGGAAAAAAACAAAAACAGAGAAGGAAGTCTGGAGGAGGGCACAGAATTGAAGAGTACCAGTAAGGGTAATTTAAAGGATAAAAAGAGAAAGAGGGAAAAGAATATATAGATCTGTCAAATAAAATCCAAAAGATAAGATGGTGGACTTAAGAAATGCCTTTTCAGTAATAACTTTGAATGTCAACAGACTAAATTTACCGATTAAAAGATACAGATTGGCAGAATGGATTAAGAAATACAATCCAGCTACATGCTGGTTACAAAAGGCTCATCTTAGACACAAGGATACAAATAGATTGAAAGTGAAAGGATGGAAAAAGATTTTCCACACAAGTTGTAACCAAAAGAAAGCAGGAGTAGCTATACTAATATCAGACAAAATAGACATTAAATGTAAAGATGTCATAAGAGACAAAGAAGGACACTATATACTAATTAAAGGGATAATTCACCAAGAAGAAATAACAATCATAAATGTTTATGCTCCCAATCAAGGAGCTCCAAAGTACATGAGACAGATTTTGGCAAAACTGAAGGGAGCAATAGATGTTTCAACAATAACAGTAGGAGACTTCAGTAATAGATGGGATAAGGAATACGGGATTTTTTTTTTAATAAAAATGTTCTAAAATTGATTGTAGTGATGAAATGTACAACTATATGATGATCCTGTGAGCCACTGAGTACACACTTTGCATGGATTGTATGGTGTGTGAATATATCTCAACAAAACTGCTAGAAATAAAAATAAAATTACAAAGCTCAATATATAAATGATATGAATGCAGGAATCTGAGAGGGCTCCGCTCCCCTCCCCAACATCACCAGACACTCTGAGGACCCCTGGTGCTACTGGTGTTGCCTCAGATAAATAACTTGTCAAATGAGCCCTTACTTAGCCTTTCCTCTGCAGTTCACAAGGACCCTGCCAATCCCAAAGGCATCCGGAGAGGGAAGGGTGGCCTTCCCTAAGTCTGCACTACCTGTAAAACCCACCTGGCAGGCATTTGGCATACCCAACCACAGGACAGGCAGCCTTACCTGAACGTCGCCCTGGGCTTCGTGCAGACAGTGCAGCGCGAGTTCCAGGTTTGTGCCCCCTCCTGGCATCACACTGGAACAGGCCACGTTGCACAGCTCCGTCACTGTGTTTGTGAGCAAGCAGACCCACCAGGCATCAGGAAGAGGAGACACAAAGAGGTCAGGAAGTGCAAAGGAGAAAACCACCCCAGAGAACACAGAGAGACAGGGATGAAAGGGAGGCCAATGGAGTACGAGCTTTAGCCCTGGCCCCTACTCTGGGCAGCGTGGCTGAGTATTGTGTGGGAGGAGAGGCAGGGGATGGGAACACAGTGCGGGAGCAGCAATACTTGGGCAAGGGCCAGCTCCCACCCAAGGGACACTGCTTCTTCGTCAAGGTGAGAGCTGGGGGGAGACACTCCCCAGAGATGAACGGGGAAGGTAGGGCCTTGGGAATTGGACCCCAAAGTCTCAGCCACCTCTATCCTGTGTTTCAGGGTTGGTCATCACATCTCCCCATGGTTTCCAGACCAGAGAAGCGACAGGATCATCAATTTCAGCCAACGACCTCTCCTGGAGCTCTGGGATCTCAGCCTGAAAGCGGCTTCCTATGTTGATGTGTCTGAAATGTGGCCACACAGAGACACGTAAGAAACACAAAGGTGACTAAGTAGGGAATACAGTGGAGCTGCTCCGAGTGCCCTGCTCGGGGGCCACATCCCTAGCTCAGTGAAAACCCTCTGCCACCTCCAAATGCTTCCTGTATCGGTCACCACAGACAAAGGTGCGTAGGCCTGCCAGAAACTGCTCTGGGGACACTTCCTTTCATCCTCCCTTCCTCTGCTTTTCCTTATTGCCAGGATTTCTGGCCTCAGGTGTCTCTCTTGGGGTCCAGGACAGGTCTGTGTATCTATGTCCATGGATACTCTTGAGTCTTGTACTGTGTCACCAATTCCACCTAGAACCCCAGGGTCCAAGGCATTCTGCCCCCATGGGCCCAGCTATGGTCTGTCTGGACAGAAGGGGTAAGGGGGACCTTCCTGCAGGTACCTGGAGAAACCTCCTGCTGCACTATGGGAGGCCCTGTGGCTGGGCCTGACCCCCCTAAGACAGAAGAGCCCTTGGGAGAATCTGACCCTGGAACTCAAGGGGGATAAAAGCATTCCACTTTGGGGGGTGGGGGTGAGGCCCTGGTTTTCTTTCTCTTCCAACTCACGGCTCAATGCTGATCTTGGTATTGTCCTTCACCATACAGATGCCAAATGAGCCATCCACTGGGTCTAGAAGACAAAGGACAAAAAGCCTCATGAAGAAGGACTTGCAGTAATCAGCTGTAAGCAGGATGTTTAAATCACATGGTGGGGTGGGGGTGTGTGCCAGTTTGAAAATATTCTGTACCCCAGAAAAGCCATGTTTTAATCCTGGTTCAATCTTGTGGAGGCAGCTATTTCTTTTAATCCTAATTCAATACTGTAGGGCAGAAACTTCTGAATAGATTATCTCCAGGGAGAGATGGCAACACCCAATTGTGGGTTTTACCTTTTGATTAGATGGAAATGCTACTCCACTCTTGATTAGTTTACTGGAGTCCTTTAAAAGAGGAAACATTTTAGAGAAAGCAGAAAGGAAAGAGCCAACAAAGAGAGAGAGCTGACACAGATGCTGACACTTGGAGAACAGAGACACAGATGTTTGGGGATGCTTGGAGCCCAGCAGATATTGCCATAAGATGTTAAGCCAAAACCTGGACAGAGCCAAGGGAAGCCAAGAGATGAAAGCCAGTCCAGTAGAAGCAAAGTCCCACAGAAACAGAGGCTGAACACAATGGAGCCCAGGAGCAAGAGACCAGTAGATGCCAGCTGGCAGAGGTGACTTCCCAGCTGGCAGAGGTTTCTAGACCTATTGGCCTTTCTTGAAGTAAGGTATCTTTCCCTGGATGCCTTAGTTTGGACATTTTCATAGGCTTAGATCTGTAAACTTATAACTTACTAAATTTCCTTTATAAAAGCCATTCCAATTTGGGTATATTGCATTCCAGCAGCTTGCAAAGAAAAACAGGGTGGGAGTCTACTGAAATGGCAGAGTATTAAGGAGCTCCACAGGGCCTCAGCCCAGTAACAAAAAAATTAACTGGTGAAAATTATAAAAAACTATAATGAGAATCTCTGGAAATTGTCCTAAGGGCATGTGTGCTAAGGGAGAAGCATTCATGCAAGAAAGTGGGCTCCATCTGGGGGAGCACAGAAAGGGTATGGCATTTGAGCCATGCCCTGCTCCCTCTCCCTCCCCCACACTCTCACCTCCTGGAAGCTCTACCTCAGGAGTTCTAGTAAGGCAGGTACAGCCCAGAAGATGGAGCTCCCAAGCCCCCAGCTGCTGGTCTGGGGTTGTGGCTTCACTCGGGTAGAGGCAGGCTGCTGGCGTGCCTCAGTATTAGCAGAAGTCATTTCAGGTAGACGTGGACTGGAAGCCTGGGACCCCCTGACCCCACCCAATCTGCACTCCTAGAGTGGAGGCTCGGCCCAGGTAACACTGGGTCCTGATTACCCCCCTCCCCAGCATGCCTGTAGAGTGGAGGTTTCAGGCCAACAAGGCTGAGCTGAGAACACCAAGGGCTGCTACCCCCCGTCCAGTGCCCACTCACAGAGAGGGGCTGCTCTAGGAAAGGTGGGTTCCTGTCCCCAGCTCAAGTGCAGTGGTGATGGTCGGAAAGGCAGGGTGGGAGGAGGACGCTCCTGGAGGGAACCAACTTTATCTGCACCAGGGTTGGAGAATTCCCTGCCTGGGGCCTTGTGGAGAACAATGGACAGCAATTAACAGGTAGGTGTGGCTCCAAAATACAGCGAACCACAGCAGCAGCGGGACCGAAGTTAAACCAAGAGAACCAGAGACAGAACCGAGACAGCCTAGAAGAGTGCTCCAAGATCCCAGCCAACTGGGGGAGGAAAGGCCTGTGTTGAACAGGATGTGGGGCAGCCATAGGTCATCCCCAAGCTGCACACAGAACCATCAGCCCAGCGTGGAAGCCTCCCTGGCACATGGGGCTTAGACACAACTGAACACGGCTAAGCAGTAAGCTACTTGCATCCAGGTGTGACTTCCAGTCAGCCAGGCTTAAAGATAAGATCACACATCCTTGCAGGCGTGAGTGTCTGAGGCCCACTCCAGAGCGAGGAAGGTGGGAGGCTCCAGCACTCCACCGATGAAGACTGTCGTGCCTTCTTGTCACCCAGCTGCCAGCCTGGCTCGGCACAGGCCCCTTCCCGCCCCCTCCCAGCTCCTGACTACCTCGAAACGAATCTTGCACCTGTGGGACTGCAGAGAAACAGTTCAGACTGCAAGGGTGAAGACGGAAAAAAGCCACCTTCAGACCCTAGCTATTCTACATACCAATATTGCTCCTGACCGCCACTCCCCTCTCCCCCTCACTAAGCCCCAAAGCTACCCAGGTGCCTGAGAAGCTCCTAAACAGGCAGGTCCTTATCTCCTTCCTCCTCTCTCCCAGTCCACACAGACTCCAGGCGGCCTAATAACAACAAAGGAAAACACTCCCCCCCCAAGTGGTCCTAACTGCAACCCAGCCAATCCCTCACCCACCCCCGTGAGCAACCCCTTACTCTCTTCCAGGGCTTTCCTTCCAACCCACTCCCAGCCCTTAAAAAGCTGGCTGTCCTGTTTTGACAGAATTGAGGTCTATACTCTCTCTCCCCTGCTATAGCAGCCCCTGAATAAAGTCTTCCTTGCCCATTTCACAGTCTGGTACGGTTTTTTCTTTGACAGCAGTTCCTGGTTGAACATGAGGCAAAAACGTAAGCTCCATGAACAAAGGTAATGGCTTTCGAGCCACCCATGCATCCAGCAGTAAAGGGTAAAAATCTAACTGGCCAAGGAGGCTTAAACACATCTTCTGAACAATAAATGGCCTATGGTGACCAAGAAGCAAACCCTAGCTAGCCAGGTTTAAAGATTAAAACAAGGGGAAAAAAATCTGAGCAGGGACATCGAGAGTCTGTATCAGGGCAGGGGGTGGGTAGGGCATCATCACATCACTAACCAAACAAAAAAACAAGCTAACAACAACAACAAAACCCCAGGGGAGCAGTATCCAGAATTGCTGCAATATATTATCCAAAATGTCCGGTTTTCATAAAAACAATTACGTGACATGCAAAGAAATAGGAAAATGTGACACATACCCAGGAAAAAAAATCAGGCAATAGGAACTGCCTTTGAAGGGACCCAAATGGCAAAGACTTGGAAGCAACTATTATAAACCTTTCCAGAGAACTAAAGGAAATCAAGTGTAAAGAAGTAAAGTAAGGTATGATGGCAATGAGTCATCAGATAGAGGATATTAACAAAGACAATTTTTTTTTTTTTTGCATGGGTAGGCACTGGGAATCGAACCCAGGTCTCTGGCATGGCAGGCAAGAACTCTGCCTGCTGAGCCACCATGGCCCATCCAAGACAAATTACTTTTGAAACATGAAAATGTAGTTAAGAAGTACAATAACCAAAATGAAAAATTCACTAGAGGGGCTCCACACCAGATTATGGCTGGTAGAAGGAATAATCGGCAAATGTGAAAACAAGTCGCTAAAGACTATGTAATCTGAAGAGCAGAGGAAAAAGAATGACGAAAAATGAACAGAGTCTCTGAAAAAAGCGGAACATTTAATGTTAAGCGCACCAATATACACGTAATGGGAATGCCAGAAGGAGAGGAGAAAGGGATAGGAAAAATAATGGCTAAAAACTCTCTAAATCTGATGAAAATCATTAATCTACACATCCAAGAAACTCAACAAATTCCAAGTAGGATAAGCACAGAGATTTATGAACTGACAGGTCACAGTTCAAAATGTTGACAGATAAACTCTTGAAAGCAGTAAGAAGAAAATGACTCAGCCTATATAAGATTAACAAGTGATCTCTCATCAGATACAATGGAGGTCAGGAGGCAGTGGGATGACATATTCAAAGTGCTGTAAATAAGCTACCGACCAAGAATCTGGTACTCAGTAAACTATCTTTCAAAAAATGAAGGTGAGATAGGGTGCATTCAGTGGTAGAATGCTAGCCTGCCATGCAAGAGACCTGGTATAGTGTTTTAATTCCTTTAATGATTTTTCACTGTCTTTAAAGGTCATTTGATCTGATCCCCTGCCCATGTAACACCACCACCACCACCACCACTCCCCACAAAAAATGAAGGCATAATAAAGACATTCCCAGATTTTTAAAAAATTGGTGAGTTCATTGCTAGCAGATATGTCTTACACAAAATATTAAGGGTGGAATATTTTTTGGCAATAAAAATAAATGAAGGCTCAATGGCAGAATTCTCACCTGCCATGCTGGAGACCTGAGTTCGATTCCCAGAGCTTGCCCATGCCAATAAATAAATAAATAAAGTACTGATACATGCTGCAACATATTTGAATTTTGAAAACATTATGCTAAGTGAAGGAAGGCAATCACAAAGGACCTTATACTGTATAATTGCATTCATATAAAATGTCACAGATAGGCAAATTTACAAAGACTGAAAGTAGTATTTGCCCAAGGCTAATCAGAATTAGTCTCCTATTGGGATGATAAAACTGTTTAAAATTGATTGTGGTAATGGTTAATCAACTCTATGAATATATTAAAAACCGATGAATTATAAACTATAAAGGGATGAACTATATAGTATGTGAATTATATTTCAATAAAGCGATTATTTCTTTTTTGTAAAAAAAGTAGTCAAGTTTCTCCAGACAAAAAAAAAGTAAAGATAATTATGCAGGAAGTTACCAAATAAAGTATAATTGCCCATTTCTTCTCATTTCCTAATTTACTTGAAGAGCATTTGCATCAAACAATATGTGTCCTAGGCCTATAACATAAAGAAATGCACTATTTTGACAACAACAGCCTAAAGGATGTGAGTGGGAGCAAAGCTATATTAAAGTAAATAAATGACACCAGATGGTAACTTGAATCCACAGGAACAAATGAAGATTACCAGAAATAGTAAAGAAGAAGGTTAATATAACAAACTACAAATATGCTTTCCTTTATTCTCGCAGCTTTTTAAAGTGACATAAAACTTTCTAAAGGAACAGTTATTACAATGTATTATTGGGTGTCCAATAGATATAAATGTAATAAACACAACAATAATAGCACTAAAAAAGAGGGAATAGAGTTACATAGGAGTAATGCTTTTATATCTCATTACAATTAAGTTAGTACAAACGTAAAAGTAGATTCTGATAAGTTAATATGTATACTGTAAACCCTAGAGCAATCACTAGGAAAATGACCTTTAAAAACAGTGAAAAATCATTAAAGGAATTAAAACACTATACCAGAAAATACTTGATTAATACAAAAGCAAGCAGTAGGGACCAACATGATGTGGGATAGGATATAAGACACACATAAAACAAAATGCAAAATGGCACATGTAAATTCACCATATCAATAACACTGTGAATGGATTAAACAATCAAAAGGCAATATATTGGATAAAAAAATAAGATCCAGCTAATGCTGTCTATAGGAGACAGTCTTTAATTTCAAAAATACAAACAGGATGAAGATAAAGGAATGAAAAAGGTACACTAAGCAAACAACAATCATGAAAGAACTGGACTAGCGAGACTAATATCACACAAATCAGACTTCAACACAAAAAATGTCACTAGAAATAAAATGGATATTTCATAACAGTTAGAGGGTCAAGTCATCAGGAATATAAAATGACTATAAACATAACAACAGAGTCCCAAAATATCTGAAGTAAAACCAGACAGAATTAAAAGGTAAAATCAACAATTCAACAATAATAGTTAAAGATTTCAATACTTTTAATAATGGACAGAATGGGCAGAAGACCATAAAGGAAACAGAAGACGTGAACAGCACTCTAAACCAACTAGATATCTGTGGAACATTCCACTCCATGCAACAGAATTCATATTTTCCTCAAGAACACATGGGACATTCTCCGTGACAGATCACATCCTTGGCCAAAAACATGCCTCAGTACATTTCAAAGGTCTGAAGTCAAGCCAAGTGTGTCCTATGATCATAATGGAATTAAATTAGAAATCAGTAACACAGAAGGAAATTTGGAAAATTCACAAATATGTGGGAAATTAAGCAACACATTCCTAAATAACCAATACATCAAAGAAGAAATCCAAAGAGATATTAAAAAATACATTGAGATTAATGAAAACAAAAAGATGGATCCCAAAACTTCTGGGAAGCAGTGCACAGAGGAAAATTTATAAGTATCAACATCTATAGCAAAAGAGAAGAAAAATGTCAAATCTAATTGAAACCTTCAGTTTAAGAAACCAGAAAAGGAACAAACTAAACTCAAAATGAAGGAAATAAATAGAGATTAGAGTTGAAATAAAATAAAAAACAGAAAAATAGAGAAAAATCAAGGAAACAAAAACTAATTCTTTGAAAGGATTAGCAAAACTGGAAAAACCTGTAGAAAAAAAAAGAAAGACGGAGGGGGGAGAAGAAGGGAGGGGCAAGACTCTCAAATTACTAAATGTGATGAAAGAGGGGATATCACTATTGATGTTACGGAAATAAAAAGACTGAAAAATTAAAAACAAAAGGATTATAAGGAAATACTATTAACAATTATATGAGAAAAAAATCAGATAACTTAGATAAAATAAATCCCTAGAAAGACAAAAATTCCTGAAATTGACTCTAGAAGAAATAGGAAAAAGCTTAATTAACCTATGAGAAATAAAAATACTGAATTAGTAATCTAAGAACTTCGACAAATGAAAGCTGAAGCCTAGCTGGCTTCACCGGTGAAACTGACTGAAGAATTAACACCAATCCTTCACAAACTCTTCCAAAAAACAGAAGGAAAGAACTTTTCCCAACTCATTCTGTTAGTCCAACATGACCCTGATACTAAAACCAGACAAAGATATCACAGGAAAACTACAGCTCAAGATGGCAGTGAGGTGTTTCAAGGCTCCATCCCCCACCCAGTGCCGACAGAAGCTTTGAACAACCAGCAAGAACAGACAGAAACATTTTCTTCAGAGATTCAAAAAACAGTCAAAGGGCTGCAAAACAGAGTGAGCACCAAGTCAAGAAAAAGGCTACTTAAGTGCAGCAGGATCTCGAGCGCACTGGCTGGCCCCACCTGCCTCAGCACGGACCCGCCCGCACCCTTGGTGCAGATGCCTGGTCCTGGTCCTGGAGGGAGCAGAATGACCCTCATGCACACACTGGGAGCCTGAGTATCTGGCCCGATCTGTCTGGTGGTGGCCTGAGGGTCCTGCTGTCCCAGAACTTGCCCTGCGTGTATTAAGTGTATAAGGTGGCTCACAGAGCCTCCCACAGAAGACTGGGACAGCTAATCGGACTAAGTGGCTGCCTAAGGCAAAGGATTCCTGGCTGTAGGACATGCAGTCCAGTGCCTAGGACTGTTTTCTAAGGATGAGAGGACATTAACTTCATATCCATGTAAATGTGTGAATTATTAGGGCCATGTGCCTATGCCCGAGATGAGATGCATTTGCAGAAAGGATAAGGCAACCCCCAATTGGCATCTACAAGAGATGCCAACATGTTAGCCTCCAGTCACTAAACACATCGTATGGATAAGCCCTAAAGGAAAGTACTCTCACAAATCAATCTGCAAAGACTAGGGAAGGTGTTTTCTTTTCTTCCTCCTCCTCCTCTTTCTTTTTGCTAGCTCCTGACATCAGGGAAAGCTACCTTAAGGAACAGATGCCTCAGAGTCTAATTTCCAGTGACAACACATTACAATATCAAAGTGTCCAGGTTTCAACAAAAGATTATAAAACATATAAAGAAACAGTAAGTGTTGGCCCAGGCAAAGAAGAAGATCAAAAAATGAGAAACCATCAATGAGAAGGACCAGACCTGGGGCATAACAGACAAGTATTTTTTAAAAAATGGTTTAAACATGAATAAAAAACTAAAGGAAATGAGGAAAATGACAGATGAACACAGAGAGAATACCAATAGAGAGGTGGAAATCATTGAAAAGAAACCAAACAAGGCTGAAGACCACAGTATCAGAAAAACAAAACAAAACAAAACAAACTCCCTAGAGGAGTTCAACAGAAGATTGGGGCTGCAGAAGAATCAGTGAACTTGAAGACAAGACAACTGAAACCATCCAGTCTGGGGAATAGAAAGAGGAAAGAATGAAGTAAAGTGAACAGAACCTGAGAAACCCGTGAGAAACCATCAAGTGTACCAATTATACACACTGGGGGAGTCCCAGAAGGAGGAGAAAGAGAGAAAGAAGCAGAGAGAATATTCAAAGAAATAATGGGTTGAAAACTTCCCAAATTTAATGAAAGACATGAATATATATATATCTGACAGTCAATGAACTCCAAATAGAGTAACCTAAACAGATTCACCATGGCATATTATAGTAAAACTGTTGAATGCCAAAAACCAAAAAAATTCTAAACGCTGCAAGACAGAAGCAACGTGGAATGTACAAGGGAGCCTCAATAAGATTAAGGGACAATCAATCCTCAGTAACCATGAAGATAAAAAGATAGTGTACTGACATATTTAAAGTGCTGAAAGCCAACCAAGAATTTCATATACGGCAAAACTGTCTTTCAAAATAAGGGAGAGATTAAGACATTTCCAGATAAACAAATGCAATGAGAATTTGTCATCATTGGACCAGCTCTACAAGAAATGCTACAGAGAGTTCCACAGGTTAAAAAGAATAGGCAATAACTTCCGGGTCAAGATGGCGGCTTAACAGCGTGCGCGTTTTAGTTCGTCCTCCAGAACAACTACTAAATAACCAGAAACACTACAGAACAGCTCCTGGGGCCACATCAGTGACCAGACGCACAGCGTACCCCAGTCTGGACCAGCTGGGCCGGCTGCGAGCCCCCCCAGAACTGTGAGTTCCCAAAGCTGCGGCGGCCAG
>PVIY010010709.1:0-67732 GCA_004026745.1 Myrmecophaga tridactyla | reverse complement strand
ATGTCTTTCTATTTTGCTCTCTTTTGATGCTCCCTGTTGGGGCTTAGCTCATATGCTGCGAGAAATATCAGACTAGTCCATGCCATGAGATTGCCTGGAGAGGTTGACAGCCCAGATGTCTCAGCATCAATCGTCAGACTTAGAGTGAAGATACTACCAGATAATTCCACCTCCAGTCATCCAGTCACCCTTAGCTTCTGAATCTTCTCAGTTCAGGGTCCAGATATTTGGAGGCAGAGACAAGCCATCTCCTCTGTGCCCTGTTCAAATGTCTGCCCCACGGGATCTCTTTTATACCACTGATGTGCTGGGGGGATTGTTTATGCAGCAAAAGTAACTGAAATGGACATGTGAGTCAAGGACTAGAACTCCTATATGAACAGAGTAAGAAGCTTAAAAAAATAATCACTGGAGATTTTCAAGCAAAGTGATTTTGTAACTAGAGTTTGAAACATTAGAAGGGTTGGTCAGTGAGAAAGAGAACCATTTTAAAAGTTGCTAACATTGGGCCTGGTCTAATGTCATTTCAGCAAAGGAGGGAATATATATTTAAATGGAAAAGTAAGTAAGGTTTGATGCTAATAGGATTTGAAAACTACAGGTATGAGAGGAGTGACGTATGTACAGCTTCTGCCCTGGCAAGCAGGGCAAATACTCAAGCTTTACAAGACATTTATAGTTTCTGAGCATGAATAGAAGTATCAGTGAAAAAGATCTATGTAAATGATGTCCCTTTCCATTAAAAAAATCTAGCGTCTTCCTATGTCTCCAAGTCCTTAGTTAACTCCGATGCAGTACTCCCTTTCCATATACCAACCCTCCATCCTAGACCTCCCATTCTGCATGCTTCTCTTTACTTCCTTATGCAATCCTTCTTCCACTATGCCCACCATTCTTTTTCCTCCTTTTCACTTCCTCCCTGGCCCAAGTACTTCTTTATGTCTTCCTTCAACTCTCACCACCAAAGCAGGCTCTGCCAGGCCAGGTATGAAGTGACTAAGATCACAGAGGGACGCCCTCATGTTAATCAAAAAATTTAAATTACCAATGGAAATATTTGCAGTAACAAAAGACCCACTGTTTTTGTTAAATTACCCTGTTCCCTTTGTTAAAATATTCAACTGTGTTTAAATTTTATTTATTTTAGTTATGTAAGTATAATTGCACAAATAGATATTTTTCAAGGTTATTTGGATGGAGCTGTGTAGGCAACACATCTCCAAAGTAGGAAAAAAAAAATGCTGTTTACAGGGAAATGTGGAAATAAATTTGTACTAATTGGAGACACAGGATATGCATTTGGACGTGGGAATATGACTGAAGGTTCCTAAAAAGAGGCTTAGCTTTTAATCCCATTTTCCATCTTGACCTTTCTCAGCAAGACAAACACTGACAATCAAAACTAAAAATTACAAACCTTAGGGAAATAATAGACCAATACCTGCTAGAAATGTTTCATCTTTGAGATCACCTCAATTTAATCTCTTAGGACCTCTTAACTGCTCCTGTCCCGCCCCCCACAGTATTCTACCCCATGCCCACTAGAGTCAGGATGAGGGAGAGATCTTTCCATCGTGATTTCCCATGATAGAAATGATTTGATTTTCATTCATTCCTTCCTTCACTCATTCATGCATGTTCATTCCTTCAACATTCAGTAAAGACATAAGAAGCACTTAAGTGTCAGGTTTTGGCAAGGTATTTTTGACAAGAGATAAATCAATCGCAGTTCCTGGGGCATGAAACCTATAAGATGGTAGGAAACATTGATGTTACAAAGGATAACAAGCATACATGGGATTTCTGATTCCTGACTGAAGACAAGATGACATTAAGGACAACAGCATGGGGCATGGGGAATTAATGCTTAGATTGTAGAGTTTCTGCTTGGGGTGATGGGAAAGATTCAAGAATGGATGGTGGTGTGGTAGCGCAACATTGAAAATGAAATTAACAGCACTGAATTATATACTGAATGTGGTTAAAAGGGAAAATTTTAGGTTATAGATATATGTTACTAGAATAAAATTCAAGGAATTGTACAACATAGAGAACCCCAATGCAACCCATGGGCTGTAGTTAATAGTACAATTATAAAAATGTCCAATAAACATACCACATTAATGCAAGGTGTTAACAGTAGGGTAATAATACGGAAGTCTGTATTTTATGTATGATTTTTATGTAAACCTACAATGTCTCTAATTGAAAAAAAAACAAGGACAGTGACTTTGAAAAAGCAATGCAAATCTTTTCTGAATTCTATTGAAGAGGTAGCAAGGGAGTAATTATACCATAAAACTTGTGACATCTCTAAAAATCCTCTTTTGACCTCATTCTCTCCAATGTCCCTTAACCATCGCAGCTTTCACCCACAAAATCTCTCCCCTCATTTCCTTCCAAAAAATCTGGCCAACCTGAGTCTCATCACATCTTCCTAATCCCATTCCACTCTTTCAAATATGTTATTTTGCTCAGTAGGTCCATGCTTTTTCTATATAGTCTTATTAAATGTGTTGCTCAAATTTTCTATATCCTTCAAATTATTTATTTTGCTTGAGCTACATACTCATCATGAATGTGTGCTAAAATCTCTTGCCATGAGTGTGGATTTCTCAAGGTTTCATAGTGAGTCCACTAAAGTTTTCCTTATTCCTTTGGAACCTATAGTGTAAGTACAATTCAAATTCATGATTATAATATCTTCTTGGGTGGTTTGTTCCTTTTATATAGTACATCTCTGCCAGGCTTCTAGGCTGGTTACCAGTAAAACATGCTTACACACATCCAGGTCACAGTTTTCATAGATATTTTCCTAGGGAAAAAAACAGATCTTGTCCAGCAACATGCCCTGTAATTCTCTATTTCAGATAAAAGGGGTAAAAGCAGATCTCAGCTTCTGATATTTTATGTGATTGCTAACAATGTCGCTATGAAATGCTCAGATGAATTCTCTTGTTGCTCCCCCCTCCTTGAAGATTGCTCTCTAGGAAAACAATATTCAATGGGTACTCTGCCATCTGGAAGCCCTGAAAAATTCAAAGAGAGAAAGCCTAGCTACTACTTATTTTTCTGCTTAGTTTGGATCCTGGAACCCTCATAACAGAATGAGTTTGTAGTACAGATTGGGAAGGGAGTGGATAATGAACTCTGCTACCAGGGAATTTGGTGAACTCTGCCTCTAAGGATGTATTAAATCAGAGAGAATCAGTCCAAATAGGATTCCAGGTATGACTGCATTTAAAAGCGTAAAAAAACACAGACTCAGGGACTATAGCTGGGAGAATCCTCTGAGCTTAGTTGAGGGTCTGTGGGCATGCTGAGATGAGCATCGAAGAAGTGTCTGGGTTCCCAGACAATGGGGGAGGAGGGCCTGAGTAAGAAAGCAGGTAGTAAAAGGAAAAGTTTTCCAAAAGCAAAAGAAGCTGGGTGAAAACTTATGGCTTGTGGCAAGAAGCAAAAGTGATCAGGGAAAAGTGTTCTGAGGATTTAAAGAGTAGACAGGACCTTCTAATTCTCTAGAAACTTCCTACTTTCCTGACCTAATTTTACTAACATAAGGCCTATTATGCAGAGGTTCATCTGAATGTGTGATGAAGCGGCATGTTGGAAGTGTATTTGGAGGTGTGGGAGGGGACCAAGAGTGCTCTCTGCACTGTCAGAAAATGCGTAGGAGATATCTAATCTGCTTCTCTATCATCCTGGTAGACTTACTAAATTATAACTTGGCATGTTTTTGTTTTCTTGTTAAACTCTCTTATTTTTTTTTCCATTTTTACCCAGAACACCTGAACATAAGTCTACAGCATCATGTCTTAGACATCTGTTCTCCACCCTGTCTTATTTAATGTCTCATCAGTAACTTAAGTAACTACATGGATGTCACCGTAATTAAATCTGAAGATGACAAAAGGCTAAGATGCAAGGCTGCCAGTCGTCCACCAATATCTTCCTTCCATAGAACCTGATGTTCAGCTGGGCGTACAGCCATCTTGAATAAAGTCAGCATGATCTTGCTTCCTTTGAAGCTGGGTGTTGACATAGTCAAGGGTAGGTGAAATTGCTATTATCAGATGACTTCTGAGTGGTACTCTAGAGGGAGGGGGCATGAATCTCTTGTACTCTCCCTTTTCCTGCTGGCTCCAAAGTGGGATTGTGGGCTACAGGTTAAACAGTACTTTGGTACCATGAGCTAGAATCCGAATTGAAAAGGGTAAAGCCACAATATTAGAAACTTGGGTCCCTGAAGATATGAAGTTGCTACACTAATGGTGAATTGCTCAAATCTAGGCTTCATCTCCATGAAAGGGAAGTTTCTACTTGGTTTAAGTCCATGTTATTTTGGGTTCTATGTTACTTGTAGATATATCTAATCCCAACAGACTAACAGTTAATAGAGTGGATGATAATCAGGATACAAAAAGACATAAAATTTTAAATACCAGAAAAATTGGATAATCTAACCAAAGAAAATGTAATGGGATATATTTTTTTAATCTCTACATCTACTGACGCACATTAGGATAAAGGAAATATATCTTAAGTGACACACTTACAAAGCAATTTTTGAGGCCAATAATCTCACTACAAAACAATAGTGATGTAGCAGCTCAAAAAGCCAATGTGTCCCTAAGTTAAGCATAAAAGCAGAATATGGATTCATGACCTCAGATGGCTTACAGGGTCTATAAATGAGTGAAGCAGGTCAAGAAGGGGCCATGGAACATACGAACCCTATCTTTAGATGGAGTCACTACTCAACTGCTGAAGTTGCTTTTTAGAAAAGAGGGCAAACAAATACCAGACTTTCTGTCTTTTTCCAGAGAAACTGGAGATCTGGGTTCCTACGTGACAGCTCCAATTTTTCTAAGTGTTGGTTGCTTACTTAAAGCTCCTAAATAAAACACTACCCACATCAAAAATAGTCATATCCCATGCCAAGTCTACTGGCTGCTTATTTTGAGGCAATCCTGCAAAGACAGGAGAGGACAGCCCCACCCTGTTCTCCTTTGGTGAGCCCATACCTGTGGTTGTTCTGGGTTCCAACCTGAGAGAGGACTAGTAAGAAGGAATAATGGGGGGCAATGGCGAGAAAGGGGGAAAATTCAACTTCCCCATTTGGAGAATTCTTAATGTTCTCACAAGCAGCGGGGACAACCAAATCAACAGGCCGAGCCCTCAATCCTGGGGTTTGTTCAGATGAAACTTATCCTCACAAAGGATAGGCTAAGCCTACTTAAAAATAGGCCTAAGAATCACCCCCAGAGAATCTCTTTTGTTGCTTAGATGTGGCCTCTCTCTCTCAGCCAACATGGCAAGCAAACTCACTGCCCTCCCCCTCTCTATGTGGGACATGACTCCCAGGGGTGTAAACCTCCTTGGCAATGTGAGACAGAAATCCTAGAATGAGCTGGGACTCAGCATCAAGGTATTGAGAAAACCTTCTCGACCAAAAAGGGGAAGAGAGAAATGAGACAAAATAAAGTCTCAGTGGCTGAGAGATTTCAAATAAAGTCAAGAGATTATCCTGGAGGTTATTCTTATGCATTATATAGACATTCCCTTTTTAGTTTAAGGTGTATTAGAGAGGCTGGAGGGAACTGCCTGAAACTGTAGAACTGTGTTCCAATAGCCATATTTCTTGAAGATGAATGTATAATGATACAGCTTTCGCAATGTGACCATGTGATTGTGAAAACCTTGTGTCTGGTAATCCTTTTAATTATGGTACGGATAGATGAGTAAAAAACATGGACTAAAAATAAATAAATAATAGGGGAAAAATAATCCCTTAAATCCTAATTTATCAGTTACAATACCAAAACCTAACAAAATTGTTTTAAAAAGAGAAATATTTTAATATATTTTTGTTAAATAATTTAAAAAATATTAGCAAATAAAAAAAAAAAGGAATAATGGCAAACTGATGAGTGTAATAGAGGTCTGGCTCTGGAGTCAGGCAGACCAGGTTCAAATCCCAGCTCTGTTTCTTACTGAAGATGTGACCTTGAGCAACATTCACAGCCTTTGCGAGCTCTAGTTTTCCCATCTGTAAAATGGGGGTGGGGGGGTGATCATAATTCCTACCTCATTAGGACTGTTGTTAGGATTCAACAAACTAATGTGGGTTGAGCCCATGCTTGAGACATTTTAAGCTAAATAAGGAGTGAGCAAACTTGAAAATGTTTTATAAGGAACTATAGGAAGTAGACATTTTTCCTCAGATTGAAAAAAGATCAAACGACAACTTGATATTTGTCTTCAAATATCTGAATATCCGTAAGGTGGCTTAGCCTTGTTTATGAGGCCCAAGGGCACGACTGGAAAGAAACAATGGGTGAAAGTTAAAGGGAGACATACTTGGATATGGCAAAAGTAACAATGAAATCATGACATGGACTCTGCTGTCTCCAAATACAATATAATCACTTCCTTTGCACTGGAGATCATCAAACATACAAATTAGACACTTGCTAAGCAGGTACAGCAGGAGAATGCTCAACTACTGAACAAGGGTGAGTGAAGGAATTAGATAAACTGTATGACCTTTAAGGTCTCTTCCAGCCTGATACTTACGTGATGCTAATATGTTTCTCAGATGTCCCCTACGACAGATGCACTGATTCATGTGAAACATAAGCTACCAATATGCAAAGGGACATGATTCAAATATGCCAAAAATGAATCATCACCAAGGGTCCATATTGTGACAACGTACACATATAGACACACGTACATAGAATTTGATTCAAGGCAAACATGCATGCCTTCGAGCTTGCCTACTGGCTTCTTAAAACAAGACTCGTGTGGTCCTAAAAACACCCAGATCTAAAATTTTATTTAGGTTGGTGTCAGGGAAAAGGGAAACAAATGCAACTTCTTATTGAAATTTGCATTTATCATTTTTCTTTAAATCCCTTGCTAGCAGGAACATGAAGTGCTTATTCTTAGCATCATTTATTAAGAATAATATCATAATAGAACACATTTATGGAACACTTAATGATTTACAACTGCTTCCAGAAGGACAGAGTATCTTATTTCTCCTTATACTACAAGGCAGGTAGAGCAAAGACTACATTCCTATTTTATACAACAGAAAATTGGGCCGTGGCCAGGGTATAAAGTATGAAAATGGTAGTGCAAGGTCTCTCAATTCCAAATCCCATCTCTCCACTACTCCATCATATTTTTAAAGCACCAAATAACTTTTTCTTTTTTTTAGAAGAATAAAAGCAAACATGTATATAAATAGAAAAAGGTCTGGTTTATCCATTATTGTACTAGTTGGGTAAAGAAACCACTTTCAGTGCATAACACCTAAAAATACAGGATACAATATTTAAAACATATTTTGTAAAGCATGTCTGACTTGACAAAAAAGCAAGAGACAACAAAAAGATATGATCCACACTAGCAAGCTAGCACTGGAGGGAATTGCCTAGCACATCTATTACTCTTGGTGTCCTTTAGCCAGAGTTTGTAAATCATGCAACAGTGGGGGAAAGAAGACAACTCCTGGGGGCCCAAAAGAATGGGAGAGCAAAAGGGAGATTCCTGTATAAAGTTAGGAACTTGAAGGCAGTCCTTAATAAGATAAGGAGGAATAAAGACAGATCTCCCTTGGGTATTCCTCTCCACAAGCACACATCTACACAACTGGGAGCAGAATTCACTCTCTTGAGCGAACCCTAACACCTGGGCCCCAAAATCTAAAGTGGCACTGGGTTAGTGCACTCAGGATTTTAGCAGGGAAAGAGTCCACATCCTTTCAGGGGAAATCTATAAACACATGCCTTGAAGAGTTTCCATAGACAGATTTCCAAGTAGCATAACCTCACATTTAAATCCACTAAACAAAGGAAGAATGAGCTCTCATGACTGAGGCTCAGAAGAAACAAAGTACAGAATTAGACACTTGACATCTGCAGATATTAACAGAATATAAAAGTAAGGGCACATTGTTTTTAAGGGATTGCAAGAAGAGATTGAAAATATGAAAATCAAGAGACTATCAAAATTGACAGCAGATTTGGAAAAGAATGAAACACACTTGCATAAATGAAAAAACATAATAACTGAACTCAGTGGGCAGGTTCAGTAGATGAAATAAACATAGTTGAAGTGATAATTAGTGAACTAGAAGACAGATCTTAAATCTTACATAGAATGCAGTGAAGAGAAAATGTAAAAAAAGATTCAGAGACATGGAAGGTAAAATGAAAATATGAAACATTCACTCATTTGGAGTTTCAGAAGTACATAAACAGATGAGTAGAGAGGTAATATTCTAAGATAATAACTAAGGGTTTCCCAGAATCAGTGGAAGAAATTTATCCTTAGGTAAAGGTAGGCCAACAAATCCTACATAAAATAGATAAAAACAGATTCATAGCTATACATCTCACAGTGAAACTGAAGAAACCTAATTCAAAAGGAGAATATTGAAAACAGCCAGGGAGAATAAATAATAGTATGAAGAAGTGACAATTAACCTTCAGCTTATTTATTAATAGTAGCAATGGAAGTTAAAAGATGATAGAATGCTAGCTTTAAAATGCTAAGACAAAGTAACTACAGAATATGATCAGGGGTCAGCAGGCCTTTTCTGTAAAAGGCCAAATAGTAAATATTTTAGAATTTGTGGGCCAGTCTATGTCACGTATTCTTCCTTGTTTGCTGTGTGTTGTCATTGTTGATGTTAGTTGCACTTGTTTGATTTTGCTTTTTAATAATGCTTTGAAAATGTAAAAAGCATTTTTAGTTCAGGGGCTGCACAAAAACAGGCTACCAGCCCACACTGCCCCAATTAGGCAACCCTAGGAATGGTAAGATAGTCATCTTTCAGAAAAAAAAAATAAAGACAATTCAATGAAGACAATGGCCACAGAATCTCACTAAGAAATTTCAAAAGGATTTACTTTAGAAAGAAGCGACACCAAAAAGCCTGCGATTCAGAAGAACTAATGAGCCAAATATTGGCAAACATCTGTGAAAACCCAGATATACATTGTCTGTATAAAATGTAAATATAAAATAAAAATCTAATGTGTATAGTAAAAAGTATATAGAACTAAAATACTGGAAAATGGGGCTCCTGCATATGATTTAGAAAGCCACAAAGAGTACTGACCCCAACTGACGTGAAAAAAACCCAGAAAACACAAAATCATAACTTTTCTTGACCCAATCAGAAAGCTGAGGGTACAGGCACCCATCAAACCTGAATTCCCAGGAGGGTCAGACCTCTCTAAGGAGACAGAAAGCAAGGACTGCCTTCCCTGGAGGAACAGCCACCAAAAAAGGGAATGAAAACGAGTATGTTCTCATTTTAAGAAGCTGTTGGAGAAAAAAAAAAGAAGAAGAAAGAAACTGTTGGAGGCCAAGTGTGGGCTGGCATGTTGGTGTGGAATAGCTGGAGGTCCCAGACACAGAGTGGTTTGCACTTGCTCGGAAGTTCTTTTCCCTGAGCCTCTGCTGAGTTGTCCCCAGAAAGACTGGGGGCAGGGCGGGCAGAACACAGGAGAGAACCCTCTCCTTGGTGCAGGCACGGAGGAAAGGAGCAGCTGCTTCTCCAGTAAAGGCATGAAATCCTACTCTCCACCCACACCCTCCACCTGTAACACGAGAAGTAATGTGCACTCATTCTCCATTTGTATTCTTTTAATCAGTTAAAACAATGAATTACAGCCATATTAAGATTTTTTTCTACTACACATTAAAAATATCATGTTTCTAAGCTGCAATAAGTCATATAATAAAATTTAAAAGAAAGATACCATATTTAATGATATTTAAAAAATATTTTTTGCAATAGTTTTTTGGTTCAGATAAGGTGGCATCTAAATTTACTGTCATCAAATAACACTTCTTTTATTTTTTATTCTCAAGGTTGCAAAGTGATTTACAAGACTGCATATTCCATTACGCAGACAAGGAACTTTGAAGTCCTGATTAGTCAAATGGAGAAAGTGCTCTGAATACTTGGCTGAAATTCCAAAAATCTTCAAGAATTTTAAGTGTTGTATTTCTTTTATCACTAAATGACTTCAAAATTCCTTTGATTAACAACGGCCAATACCCAGAATGAGAAGAACTTCATGTAGGATTTAATGCTCTGTAACACGTTTTCCAGGTCTAAAAATCTTTTGGACTTCATTTAACAGCAACCAGGTACTCAGAACTGGGAAATAATGAGGCAATTAGGCTCTTCTCATGTGGCTTTACCAGAGACAGGGGCCAGAATACAAAATATTATTTACCAAAACAGACTACAAACTATAGAGCTGTGCTGTTTGGAATTCTTTTACCTCTCCTCAAATAGAATGTGAGTTCCAGTCAACAAGAGATCTTGTTATATGCATCTCATGTTGCCAAAGCCTAGTTATGTGCCAGGAACCCTCTAGGTTCTGATAACTGTGGAGTGCATTTGCTTGCTTTGCAACTCAGGAAATTAATTTCTTTCAGCCATCCATCTGTGCATTTCACAAAGTTTTATTTAGTGCCGACTCTAATGACACTATATGGTTGTAGATATTGAGACTGTCATCTTGAATAATGTGCCTCTGTACCTGTGGGGTAGAAGGTTAAGTCTACACCTTAAATGTCTGGTTTGAAACTACATCTGTGGCAACAATGTGGATGAACTGCACAAACACAATATTGGACAAAGGATGTTAAACATAGAAGACGATGATGTGTGCAATTCTGTTTATATGAAATTCAAAAACAGGCAAATCTAATCTATGGAATTTGATGTAGGGATAATGCTTATCCTTGAGAGGATTAGTGACGGGAAGGGTCATGGGGAGAGCTAATGGGGTACTGTTAGTATTTATTTCTGAATCTGAGTGTGACTGCTTTTTAGAATTTCACCAAGCAACATGCATATGCTATGTGCACTTTCATATATGCTTGGTATACTTTCATAATAAGTTCACTTTTTAAATTAATAATACTTTAAAAAGACTATGGCTTGTATAAGTGGGTTTCTTTTAAATGTTCACACAGTTCAGGAACATTCTAAACATTCTAGATGATTTTACAAATGCTGCCTTCTCTGAAAAGTCTTCTCTAAGCCCCAAGCTTGAATTGATTTTTTCCCTTCCCAGAACTGCCATAGCATTTGGTTTACCTATCTCCTTACCTTCTCTAACTCTCAGCATTGTGAAAGCTTATACCTCCCCTCACAGTGCTTTGAAGATTTGGGATACTCCCCTCTTAATCAAATAAATATTTAATATTCTATGGTCCACACTGCTCCAGATGGTCTCTTCCTGTGGTTTCAGTGCTCTGGAATCTGTCCTTTCATCCAGCCTAGTATTCTCTGCATAATCTGTGAGAATCTACTCTACGCATGATGTCAATAAACCTGAAGCCCTTCCTACTGCTGGCTTAAGACCCAATAAAAAGAAAATAGCTTTGTTCTTTCACTGTAATTATGAATGTAATACAAAATATTTAAAACATAAAAATAAAAAAAAATACAAGTAATTTACTATACATGTTGTTTCATAGGATGCTCTTTAGATCTTTCCATGTCCACAAATGTGACTCTCACTGAAGTCCATCATATTCTGGAATAGAGAGGGATGGCCAGGTTTGCCATAATGACTGCAGACTAAAAGAATGTATTCTACTTTGCATAGCCAACTCTCCATCTATGGACATCTGGGTTATCTCAAAATTTTTACCATTAAAAACAATGAACATCCTTACAAAAAGATAAATCATTGTCCAATCACAATAATCACCTTAGAGTCAGTCCCTAGAAGTTTATTTACTGGGTAAAAGTATATACATTACCAATGATATTTTAGGGTTACATATCATCAAATGGTCCTCCATGAAGACTGCAATAATTTGCCATTCTATATAACTTACTCCGTATATCATCAATTCATTAATTTCACATTTTAACATTGTTGAAATTGAATGCTCCTTAAAATCTGTGGCATAAACAATCACTGTTCAGCCAGATGGCAGTGATGATGCAGTTATCACTGCCTGTCCCCCCAACCCCAGGACATCTCAGCCAGCAAACTTAAAAACCTTTTCAAGAAGGGATATGAGTGCTAGCTGTTCTCCGAAAACATTTTGATACTTTCTTTAAGATCCAGAAACTGTCAGCATCAAGTCTCAAGCAATGGGAGTCACGGACTTTAGAAAAGAATCCCAGAGATGCAAGTGGGGCTCTCCTGTATACAAAGCTGCATTCTCAAAGCTCTTGATGGCACAGACCATAACGTCATGTGAAAACACATGGATACTGAATATTCTAAGCAGAAAAGTGATTCAAAGGAGATGGACTCTGACTGTGAAAAGCTTTTAAAATTCCAGCTTAATTCATTTTGCTTATATTTTCTTATATATGCACAGAAGTGATCTGTGAATAAATTCTATATCTAAATAAGTATAAAGAATATCTTACAATAATTATAAAGAAAAACTATTTAAGTGATAAGAAAGCATTGTGGCATAGTTTACTGGTGGTATTTTTTTCTTTCTTAATAATACATAAAATAATGGTGGGGCTTAAAATTGATGTCAATTAGATTCCACGAGAGAACCCAGTTTCATGACTCCCAACCAGCATTCTTTTTTGTTTAATCTTTGCCAATTTTATATAAAAATGGCACATTTTAATTTGTATATCTCTGATTAAAAAGGATAATGGACTTTTTTTTCATGTTTTTGACAATTTATAATCCTTTCTGGAACTGTCTGTTTTCATAATTTCTGCATATTTTTCTACTGAGATGTTTGTGATTTTCTTACATTTGGTGGCAATTCTTTACCTAGTAAAAATATTAAAATTTCATCTAATACATACCATGTAGCCATTTTCCCAGTTATCTATCATGTTTAACTTTGTTACCATGGTTTCGGCAAATAAAGAGGCACATTCACTTAGTGAGAGATTTAATTTCATATTAGATCACATTTTACCAGTCTCCTTCAGACACCTTTCTCATGAAAACTCACTCATAGACTAGAAAAACTCACATATAAATATGCCACATGGCTAAAAATAACTCCAATTAACATAATTCAAAATTATAAGACACTAGAAATCTATAGCTAATTTCCTGTCTTTGATTGCATTTTTTCCCCAAATAATCATGTCCTATATCTTTCCCAGGCCAGCATTCACTTCTGGTCACTTCACAGTCTGCCTGGCGATAACACGATTAGGAGAGGCAGGTGGCACAAAGCCCGTCTCTTGAGAAATGGCTTCTCATGGTTACCCCTCTGAGTCCTCCAGATTTCGGGCTTGCATTTACCAGTACATGGGATTCCAAATCCTGCAGCAGGTCAGACATATCTGGTAGAATTTTAACACACAAACACAGCCAAGCCTCCCCAAAGTCAGAAGTGCCACATGTCTGCTGGCGTGACAGGCTGCCGGGTACTAGGTGTCCAGAGTTGCACATTCTCTCCTGGCTCTTGGAGGTGTCACCTTGGAGAAATAATTTAACCTTTCTGGGTCTCAGTGACCTCATCTTTAGGATCAAGCAACTGGAATACATGGTCTCTAAGGTGCTCTTCAATGCTCGCGTTCTGGGTCTATAATATTAACCTAACCTCAACTCTCCTCACTTGCTGCTCCCAATACTAAAACCAACAATAAACTGAGATCTCTCTCTAAAGGTGCTCCCCCTAAATATTTTGTCACATTGCCTCTCCTACATTAGCAGAGGGCAGATAAATTTGTATTTTCCTTCTTCTTTGCCCGAGGTAACTGGGTTGACTTAGAAGTCAAGATTCAAAACATCCAAAAGATTAATTAGACTCCTGACCCACTCACCTTAGTCAATACAGATTAGCCCCAGAAGTATCTCTAATTACTTTTCCAGGCATATTTTTTAAACAATCACGAGGATGACGTTCTTTCAGCACTTCCTTTAAAAAGCTATTCTACAATTACCTATCTCTAATAGGAGGTGCTTCTTTTTTTCTTTTTTGAAATGTGGTTGGTTGGGGATTCTTTCCCTTCCCCATATCTCCATCACATTGCTTTTGTCAATATTATAATACTAAGATTTATTCTTTATAATTTTAATATAATTTTGTAGATGACCACAATTCTCATTATTGTTGGTACAAAAAAGGTAAAAAAAAATTTCTTTCCAAAGAGCTGACACCAAAATTTTGCTAAAAGAGGGAAATGTCTTTGACTGGAGTAGAAGGTGAGAAAACCCAAAAACAGACCATCTATTACATCCAAAACTTCAGGGGAGAGGATGAAACTGCTCTGCAATAAAAATGGAGGGAATGGTATTGTTTTGGAGAGGACAAGTGGAGAAGAATAAGAAAGAGGTGGTTAGGGAGGAAACCGAAGCCAGGGAATACTTAAGACTGGACTCTGCGCTTGAAAAGGATCAAGAAAAACTTCTGGTGCCTGGTGATCAAATTCTTGCAGAGACATCATGGAAACTTTGGCCCAACATTGTGTGTCTCACCAAAAATGAAGAGACTAGGGCTCTTGAGTCTGTTGAGAAACCACATGAGAAAGCAGAAGAGCTATTACAGATTAACTTCTAATGCAATATCTATTTGAGGGAAGCAGAAGAAAAAATCAGAGACCAAACTTGCTAGTTTGAACCCAAGGAGTTTTCATCAGCACCAGGGAGAGATTCAACATGGCACCAAAGAGCAAGATGTACTACCCACATTGTCAAAAGTAAAAAAAAAAAAAAAAAAACTTCTGAGGACAAGTTTATCTAAAGTGGACTAATGAGCCATTGTGTATGTGATACGAGTCCCTGAGATTTTTCAATAAAATTCTGCAAACTAAAACAAGATCACGAGTGTGTGTGTGTGTGTGTGCGCATGCACATTAATAGAGTTTTTGTTTTGGAAAATGTGTGTTTCTGAAACCTGACTAGGTTTGGATCGATGTAGTGCAAAACAAAGATATTAGCAAAGGACTTAAAATAACCTTGAAAATACAAGGCCCTTTGAAAGCTCAAAAAGTCTCTGAGAAGAATTTAATCTTTTATAGGCCAAGAGTGAAGGTTCAAATCAATAGAATTCTAACCTCAAGGGACTAGGAGTTCTCAACTAATAGCTGGATTTTATTTCTTTACCCAAATGGAGACTGTTTTCTTAACTCTTTATAGTGTGTTAATTATGTTCTGATTTTGACATACTGATTAAATTCTTCAAGTTCTTTCAAAATATTTCCTAAGAAAAGCAATAATTTCCAGAAATAATTAAATATATTTCTTTATTGGAAGAAACAGGGTGAGAGATATTCTTCTCCAATCAGATAATTTCAGAATGGATTCTGCAATCTTTTCACTAATGGAAAAAACTAATATATTTTCTACTATCTTGTTCAAAGTAACAATAAACCTTCATATCTCTGATAAAAAAATATTGCATATCTACTATTAAAAATAAATAATGGCATCAGGGATATACAGATCTTCATTTTAGTAGATTGGTCCAATCTAACGCAGTCAGTAGAAGGACATAATTTTATTGCACCCTTTTACTTTTGACATTTACTAGCTTCAGCAATATCTAATCTGGGATCCAACAGGTTTAGGGTACTACACAAGGATGCATGCTAGAGAAACAGAAAGATTTATGATAAGCTTTCAAGTATATCCACAGATGGAGTATAAATCAAACCACATTTTAGTCTTTTCTTCAAACCATTTCTCTAGCAACACTGTACAAATGCCGTTAACAAGTAGAAATAAAATATTGATTTAGGTTTCACTGCTAATTCGCCCTTCCAAAAAGCATGGAGTGTACGAAATGGGAAAGAAAAGCAATTTAAGCCACACATTAGATAATTGCTCCCTGATCATTTACTTTCTTAAAGGCCATTAACATTTCAGTCTCAGAGCACAAATACTCAGGCATTTAGGCACTTTTACCTGTAGGGAGCAGTTGGAAATCTGCTGTTTTCATAAGAAAAAAGGAGATAATGCCACATTCAGCCAGAAGTTGGGAAATTCCTCTGAGTAATGCTTTTCACAAACAAAGAATAACCCTATCCAGAAACCACTCTGTAGACGGTCCTGCTTTCTGGTTTCCCTGGGCATCACCGCATCACTTACAGTGACAGGTGAATTCACCATGGCTCTTAGTCCTGCCAATGAGTCACAAAGAACGGCCTTGTAACTTCTGAAGTTACAAAGTCACAGTTTAGAAAACAACTCATACCGCAGCATGAACTGTACATTGTTTACTAGCAGTTGTCTTAAGTAAAAGAAACAGTTGAATTAAGAAAAGCAAAAATAAAAATAATGGCAGTACAGTGTGGTTCCTCCTCTCGGTGTCACCAAGTCACAGCCAGGGGAACAGTGTGGTGTGCTTTCTGGTCCATGTGCTTTTCTTTCCTGGCGTCGATTCTCTGTCATGTACACACTCACTTCCATTTTTCCTACAGTTTCAAAGAGAAGATGGCAATTGCAAAATCCTGGTCTCACTATCCAGCATGGTTTGGAGATGGAAGTACAGCAGCTTTCAGCCTTACTGTGCAGGATCCATCGATTGAACTCATACTGCTCTAGGGGTTCTGGATACCATTTGCTAGTACACATGAGTGAGAAAATTGCTGGAGAAGTGACCTTTCTCCAGTGTGAACAGCCTCTCTCTGCACTGTTGGGGTGGGGGGGCATGCTATAGATCTTTCTGGCATTAGGTCACAAAAGACTAGCCCCTAGATATGGAGACCCCTCCCACTTTCACTCAGAAGCCCTCCCTTTTATGGCTGTGCAAACATCTCTGCAGCAGCAAGGATCAGTTGGCTACCTACTTGCTAGGTACCTGGGCTGTTATACCTGGTCATAATGCTTGATACTGTGGGCATATCGAAATCATCTGATAAATGAGTTAGATTGAACTGAGAATTCCTGGGATATTATTACCTATTAATCCACTGTGACCTCGTACACACATATGTGGGAGTCTAATAAAACAAAAGTTTCACAAAACAATTGCTACCCAGGTTACGTACAATGAACTGAGATATTTTTCCATTCTATTTCCTTTTTAAAAAATGTTGTACAACCTTCCAAATTTATTTTTTGAACCGCAGGTAGGAAAAGAACTAATATAAAAGGTTAATGAGACAGGTGGAAATATAATTAAATCGATCTATTTATAGGACATCTCAGAAACACCAGAGTGGACATTTTTGGTTTCAAGTTCTGTTCCCTTAAGTACCAGGATCGTGCCACTAATGCAAAAATCAAAACACAAATATCTGGGAACACTCATTTAATTTTTCTTAAACGACAAGACATTAAGACTTCAGCAGAAAAAGCTGTTAGTTTGATTTTAATTCTGAATAAACCCATATCGACTTAACAAGGTTACCCCGCCACAAGGAAACACTTACTGGAGACAGTGTGTCTGGTCAGGGGCTGTAAAGGGAAGCAGAGGTGATGAGGTTTGAGGGCAGGAGAGGAAAGGAGTAAAGGTCAAGCCTTCTTCGATTGTACACATAATATAATTGGCTCACCCCCGAGCCCGGGGGAGAATGTTTGGCTTCTACAACTGGGTTCTCAGAGGGGAAGGAACACTTGCAGCACAGATCAGTGGTTAGTAGTAAAGATTCAGAAAACTTTCTGCCCAACTTTATTATGCAAGTATCAAGCCCAACAAGAGCCACCTTTTCAGCTGCTTACCACAACATCATTTGGCAAAATTCTCAGGGCAGAAACCTCATTCTTTTATCCATTTTGATTAATCTCTAATAAAGTTATCAGCTGTGGGAGGAAGAAAAACCATGTAGCAACTTTCCACCAGCAGAAAGGACTGGCTAGCAGAAGAGCTAAGAAATATTTCCATTGTTTAAGGGAAAAAAAGGGTTAATTAACAGATTATAAATTTCCAATGACAGATTTTACTTTTAGATTTTTTCATACATTAAGAACGGTACATTCAAGCTTCTGGAAACCATTGCTTTCCCCTCTTTGGGGCTTTCAACAATGATACACTGTAGACTAAAAATAATACTAATAATTTGATGTCCCAAATCTATTCAATATCCCAAATCCAAATTAGAGTCATAGGAGGATACCAAATTGTCAGTTTCCTTTTGCAAAAAAATTAACGGTTGCTGAAATGCCAGGATGTACAACGGTATAAACAATGATAATCAAAAAGTAAGGATTCTAAAGTTCTATTTTACATCATTGTAAGTTTGAAATACATGTCTAAGTTGAAATCCTTAGAGTAGGGTCCAAATAGATAACTTAGGCACTTTCAACACCAATTATGGTGATATCTATCCATCAGTCTCTCTCTTCAACTCCCTCTCTCTCTTTCTCTCTCTCTTTTTCTCAGCACACACACACACACATACACACTTATACCCCAAGTTCAGTCTCCAGACCTTGTTTATCCCCATCCTGATTTGGCATCCAAATAGTAACAGAACAGCTATACTTTGCCCTCATTTTTATAACCCCAACCCTATATGCTTATTGTTAAAAAGATTAGATTAAATTTACAGTCTTCTGAATTCTATATATCCTGTACAACAAACTGGCAAAATTCCTTCTGGAGATTTAAATGTCAGGATTAACAATGACAGTAGCAAGTCCACAGGCATAGACAAAGTACAGTAAGTCTCTGGAGACAGTGTGGTGAATTAAAGAATTTAATAAACTTGCCTCTTTACTTAACATTATTATTTTCTTTTGGACAAATCTAAAGGAAATTTTCAAACTAAGGATCAGTCTGACAACTGGAAGGTACTTTAGATATCATCATGTCAAATCCAGTGGCCCCTCAGTATTCTGACCTCTTAGCAGCATCTGACATTATGTACCTCTTTAATGAAATTCTCTCACTCCTAGATAGCCATAATTTGATTTTTTTTTCTGTTTTTTCTATGATTTTTTCTACTATAAATCCCCAAAATGCCACCCCCTAGCCTTTCCCCCTGATATATGTCTTCAGCTTATATCTCCTCACACAGGTACCACCCACCTTCATAGTTTCATTTATTGGGACTGTGTTAAGACAACCACATCTGTGGGTCTATCCCTGGCAATCTCAAACACAACATGCCCAACACTGAACCTACATTTCTTTTCCAAAGTTCTTTTTCTTCTATTCCTCTTTACAATGGTATCATCCATCATTCACAATTGTTCAACAATTATTTTTCAGTCAACCCTCATATTCAAACACCAATTTCTACAAATTAATTCCAAAATCACTAGACTATTGCTATGACCCTCTTAATTATATTCTCTGAAACTCCTGTATACGTGCTTCAGTACAGCTAGCACAGCTACACTTTGTTTTTAATAGAATTCTGACAATGTTTTCTCACAAACCCTTAATGGGTTGTTAACACCTACAATACAATGTCCAAATTCCTCCACACCTATACGATCTCAGCCTGTTTTTCAACTCTCAACTCATAAAACAACCCATCTAGTAATCATTTTCACCAACTTGCCTTCCCTGAATAATCAAATAAACCTCTACAATAGGAGCTGAAGACTTCATCTCACTGACATCAATAGTTAGAACATCTAGACAGAGGTTCAATAAGGAAACAAAGAACGTGAATCATACGATAAATGAATTAGACTGAACAGAAATATACAGAAAACTGAACACCAAAGCAGAGGGATATACATTTTTCTCAAGTGTGCATGGATCATTTTCTGGGGTAGATCATATATTGAGTCACAAAATAAGACTCAATAAATTTAAAAATATTGGAATTACATAAAGCACTTTTTCTGACCATAATGGAATGAAGCTAGGAAGCAGTAAGAGGTGGAAAACTGAAAAATTCACAAATACATGGTAGTTAGACAACAGACTTTTAAACAATTGGTAAGTCAAAGAACAAATTTCAAAAGAAACCAGTAACAATATCAAGACGAATGAAAACAAGAACACAACATATCAAAATTTACAGAATGCAGCAAACGCTATGCTGAAAGGGAAGTTTATAGCCTAAACACTTACATTTAAATAGAAGAAAGAAAAATCAAAGACCTTTCTGCACATCTGGAGGAACTAGAAAAAGAAGAGCAAACTAATCGCAAGGCAAACAAAGGAAGGAAATAAGGAAATAACAAAGATTGGAGTGAAAATAAATGAAATTGAAAATAAAAACAATGGAGAGAATTAACAAAACCAAAATTTGGTTCTTTGAGAAGGTCAATAAAATTGACAAATCCCTAGCTAAGACTGACAATGGAAAAAAAGAGTGGAGATGCAAATAAAACCTGAAATGAGAGGGGGATCATTATTACTGACCCCACAGAAATAAAAAGAATCAAAGAGGATACTATGAATTTGTATGCCCACAAATTAAACAACTTAGATGAGATGAACAAATTCCTTCAAACACATGAATACCCTACACAGACTCTAGAAGAAATAAAAGACTGCAACAGACCAATTACAAGTAAAGAGATTGAATCAGTCATCAAAAACCCCCCAACAAGGGAAAGTGTAGGATCAGATATCTGCACAGGGGAATTCTACCAAACATTTCAAGAAGAATTAATACCAATCCTGCTCAAACTGTTCCAAAAAAACTGAAAAGGAGGGAACACTACCTAACTCATTCTATGAAGCCAAGAACACGTTAATGCCAAAGCCAGATAAAGATGCTATAAGGAAAGAAAATTACAGACCAATTTCTCTTAAGAACATAAATGCAAACAGAATCCAACTGTATATTAAAAGAAGTATACAACACAATCAAATGGATTTTATCTGAGATATGCAAGGGTGGTTCAACATTAGAAAATCGATTAATGTAATATACCAAATCTAAGGGGAGCAACCACATGATCATCAAAATTAAGGCAAGGAGAGGTATTTGACGAAATACAGCATTGTTTCTTGATAAAAATGCTTCAAACGGTAGGAATAGAAGGAAACTTCTTCAACAAGATAAAGGGCATATATAAAAAAACCCACACAGTTAACATAGTACTCAGTGAAAGACTGAAAGCTTTCCCTCTAAGATTTGGAATGAGACAAGGATGCCCACTGTCAGCACTGTTATTCAACAGTGTGCTAGAATTTCTAGCCAGAGCAGTTAGGGAAGAAAAAGAAGTAAAATACATCCAAATTGGAAAAGAAGAAGGGAAACACTATTACCAGATAACAAGATGTCACATTTAGAAAATTCCAAAAACTCTACAACAAAGCAACTAGAGCGAATAAACAAGTTCAGCAAAGTTGCAGGGTACAAGATCAACATGCAAAACTCAGTAGTGTTTCTATACACTAGGAATGAGGAATCAGAGAAGAAAATTAACAAAAAATTCCATTTACGATAACACCTGTTTCAGTTTCCTAATGCTGCCAGAATGCCATATACCAAAAATGGGTTGGCTTTTATAAAAAGAGTTTAAGGTACAAGTTTACAGTTCTAAGGCCATAAAAGTGTCCAACTAAGGCATCCAGAGAAAGATATCTTGACTAAAGAAAGGATGATGTTGTCCGGAACACCTCTGTCAGCTGCAAAAGCACATGGCTGGCATCTGCTTGTCCTTTGGCTTTGTTTCCAACAGCTTCCCTGGGGATCTTTTCTTTCTGCATCTCCAAAACTGTCTCTATCCATGTCAGCTCTGAAGCTTTTTCCAAAATGGTTCCCTCTTAAAGGACTCTAGTAAGCGACCCATTTTGAATGGGTGGAAACATATCTCCATGGAAACTACTCAATCAAAATGTCCCACCCACAGTTGTGTGGGTCACAATCCATGGAAAGAATTTTATTAAAAAGAGCCTATCCAACAATGTTGTTGGATGAAACCTGGGGACATTATGTTGAAAGAAATAGACCAACATAAAAGGACAAATATTGAATGATCTCACTGGTATGAACTAATTATAATAAACAAACTGTTAGAGTTAGAATCTACAATATAAGCCCAGGAGATAGATTGGGGTTAGAGAATGGGGGCTTAACTGATCAGGCTGAATTACTTAGGCAGCTGGTAAAGGTTTGGAAATGGAGAGTGCTGTTAGTAGCGCATTATTGTGAGTGTATTCAACAGCACTGATTTTAAAAAAGGAAATCTTAGGATGTATATATTACTAGAATAAAATTAAAAGATAAAATGTAAGACTCTACAGTACAGTGAATCCTATTGTAGACAATGGACTCTAGTTATTAGTATACATGGAGGAATTTCTTGCATGGGTTATAACAAGCATATGATACTAATATAAGGTGATCATAATAGGTTGGTATATGAGAAAAAAAAACACCTAATGTAAATTATGGATTTTAGATATAACTATTTTAAAAATCTTTCATCAACTGAAACAAAGGTAACAACTGTTACAAAAAAAAATAGCACGATTATTTTTAAAAGTGCTGTCCTTAATAGTAACAAATGTTCTACACCAATTCATGGTATTGGTGGTGGGGTGGAGTACAGGAATCCAGTATTTTATGCATGATTGTTTTGTAAACTCAAAACTTCTTTAATAAAAAAAAAGACAAAAAAGACATGAGTTTGAATGTTATCTTGGCTATGGCTCTTAAACTCTGTAAGTTTCAATTTCTACATCTTTAGGATGATTTGTGAGTACCTTTTCCACCTATGAAGTACTATTATAAAGCTCAAACGCAATCAGATGGAGGAAAGCACTATGTCAAATAAAAACCGTTATGTTAAGTATAATCACAGACCATAATCTTTTAGTATCTATTCTTTCACTGGAAATATACCAAACGTTGAGAGAGTTGAAGGCCAATGGCCAAATTGTGGAGGAATATAAATACAATGAAAAAAGGCGTTTCATTTATCTTAGCATTCTAGTGTTTCTAGAAATCAAGGGCTTCTTCAATTTAATGTGAGCTGTATAGCATGATTTTAAGTGTCAATCAGCATGTAGGAAGCACTATATCAAGAAAAAGCATAGGTTTTGAATTAAAATAGGTATGAATCTTCGCAGCACAAGTTATTTTTGCTTTCTTATTAGCCAATGCTTCTATAGCACTTTTATGTTCTAAATGCTTTACATGTATTAACCCATTTAATCTTCATAAGAACTCCTTGAAGTAGGGCCTATGATTATTATTCCTATTTTATAAATAAGGAAATATCCAGGAGGCAAGTATATTTAGATAACCTATGCCAGATAGCAAAGCAATTAGAAGGCAATTTAGTTCCAGAGTCTAGCTCTAACACTAAGCCGTTAGCACAGTGAGTGACAGCAAATTCTCATCAAATTTTAGTTTCTCTTCCTTTTTTACATAAAGGTACTCAGGTGACAAAGATGAGATACCTACGGGGTTATGAGATCTGCTACATCTTCTCCAAACAATACTCAATTGGCATATGGACTCCTGAAAAGGGAATTTTATCTGTTTTAACATCCTTTTCACAGGATCAGAATTTCCAACAAAATTAGGAAGGACCGAATCATTTTAACACACTATTATAATCATCCATTCAAATGGGCTGCATGTTTTTTTTCTTTTGTTGTATCATAAGTAGCATTATACTGGGGCTAAGTCAAAGGCTTGCCAAGTTCATTCAGATTTTCTGGTTGTCTTCTGACAAATCCCAGCACATCAGTTACATTTTCTATTACAATCTCCATGGTTCACATTGTATTAATTTGTTCCAGTTCTCCCTCCCTCCTAACAATCTCAGAAGCACTCCCCTCACAGTGAAATTATTGCAGTTCTCTCTTTAGCATATCATTCAGGGAGGAGAGGTGTGAAAAGCACTCTCTCCAAAAAAAGCTCACATCTCTGCAGTGCCCCAGGTGTAAGCCTGCTGTAAACCTGGAGGAGCCCATTTGGTTACAACTATTGAGGCAGGCCAAAGTTCCGCACAGCTTTTCTGACTGTGTTAATTCTTGCATACTCCAGTTGGCAACAGCATGATTTTAATTGCCATCTTAAAATTTTTTTTTTCTTCCCAGTGCCTGCCCAGGCAAAAAAAAAAAAAAATTTTTTCTTTTGCAGTTTAATACTGCATTCTGTTTTGATAGATGCTGTATGTCTCCAATATCAGCCTCACAGGGATTCTTAGATTGTGTACTGGTGCATTATCAATATTTTATACAGTAATAAATTTAATATTTTTTTTAGCACTTACCAGGTGCCGGGTTCTATATTAAGTACTTTACATGCATTAACTCATAAAATCCTCAGAACAAATGTATATCGTATTGTAGTTCATTAAGTCTAAGAAGTTTTCTTTCTAACATTTTAATATACCTGAAATCAGAATGCTTCCCATAACCACTAAGTTGTCAATGTTGTGATTTCATTTTTTCCTCAGTGTGACAACATTGTTTTCCTTAATGCATATAAAATCAGTTGCATTTCAGAGTCAGTGAAGTTTGGCAAGTACCGTATTTATTCCCATTTTAAAGTTGCAAAAACTGAGCCTCTGTCTGTTAGGTGATTTGTCCAAGATTCCTTGGATTTATATGACAAGTTAAACAAACTTGTATGTATGTCAACAGACTAAACTTTCTTGACATGTTCTCTTCCTCTCAACAGCTGATCATAGTATGTTGATAATCAACAGGTGATTATAAATCCCATATTATGTGTCTTTAACCACCATAGCTCAGGCTCTGGCATTTCATTGGGACTCAGTCTCAATTCTGCCACTAAACTATGTTCCTTGGGGCAAGACACTTAAACTTACTAACTTCACCTGTCATCTCAGGATAATAAACTGTTGTCGGATTTCAAAATAGGAATTCTAAGAGCAAAAGGAACTCTTGATGCAGAGCCCCCCTCCTCAGCATCCTTGGCAGGTCCAAGGACCCAGATACAAATGAATCACCATACTAGCTAATATTGTATACTCCAGATGGCACTGTTGATAACACCCTCCCCTGCACGAGTCTCATCTTGCCTGATACATGCACCCTGCCCATCACAGAAGAATAACTCAGCAATCTATCATCAAGCTCTGATCCAATTAAGGGGCAACACACCACCTAGTGGGCACCCTCCCCGCCTGGCATCACTTTCCCTTTAAGACACAGCTCCCAGAACAAAGAACTGGAGCCATCTTCTTTTTCTTCCTGCTAGCTCCCCAGGCAATTTCAGGCTCCTACCTGCTTTCTCCTTTTTGCTCTCCCACCTGCTTCCTCCCTGCTTTATTTCGTCTATAAATCTATTAATCTCTGACTCATGTGGAATCCTTAACGGCCCCTTGTCTTAACATAAACCTAACCCCAAAGTATTTCTAGGTTGATTAAGTGAGATAATCTATGTAAAAACTCACAGCACAATGTGAGATGCATAATGGTCAATGAATGGTGGTGGTGATGACAATAACTTCATAAAATATAAGAAGAACTAAGGAACTTTTTAAGTTTGTTTTGCTATTTATTCCCAGCCCAACTTTATTCCAGATCATAAAGCACCATTACCATGCTCCTATTGCACAAGAGCATTTGTATTGAATAAATTTAGTTCTAATCTTGATGAGAGGCCCACTATTCTATTTCATTCCCTAGAGTCACAGCAATTCCAGCCAATGTTTTCTAAGCATCTACTTTAGGGACAGTCCTGTTCTTTGGGCTAGGTGGTATAAGGGAATCAAGGATGAATAAAGAATTATCATGCCTTCCATTTCTTTAAAGTCTAATGGGCAATGATGAGCATACACAAATGAGATTCAAAGTCAAATGTGGTACATTTTTAAAACAAAGTACAGACAGAAGTACTATTAGATAACAAGTAGGGAAGAGTTCACATCCGGATGGAAAGATAAGGAAATACCTCAGAAAACAGCATTTAAGTTGGGCCTTGAAGGCAAGACAATCTATGGAATATTTTAGGGCAATCCTGGGAATACAGAACTGCAAAAACAAAAAATAAATTGCCCGACTTCTTCTAATGATGATGGAGCAGATTGAATCAGAATTGCCTAGCTATTAAAAATGACAATAAAAGTTAGGTTAAAACAAACAAACATCTACTTTAAATCATGAGAATAACCAAGGCAGCAAGGACATAAAAGTCTAGATACTAGAATGAAAAATATACTGAGGTGAGCCCTATATTTGCTGCTTCTTTTTGCATCAGGAAATCCGCCTATTTGAGTCTCAGGGCATGGCAGCCAAACAGAAATCAATGGCCTGGGGCTTGCAGCAGTCTTACTGAGCTAAGGAAACATAAGCTGGATTTCAGGGCCACAAAGCGTCCAGACATGTGGGGAAGAGAAAGGGGGTCCACGAACCAGGACAAAAAGGGAACCACAGAGTAGTGAGAACACTTTGCCGGCAATTTCCTCTTGAGGCATTTGCAGTTTCCTAGGCTGCTGAAGATCAGGGCAACATTCCTTGAAACTAATCAGAAAACAATTACTAAGAGTCTGCAAAAATAATCAGGATTTCAACAATCTCTTAGTGCTGGAAAGCAAAGCCTGGCATTCAGGATCCACCGAAGAGGAGGTGAGCTGGTTTAAAAAAAAAAAATGTAAAGGGTTATCTATATGCCTTAGGAATTAGGCCACAATTAACCAGTCTTCGAAAAACCTGAAATTCTATTTGGAATAGATGACCACGATACTCCTATATTTTACTTACTTACCAAAGAAAAACAAAACAAAACACAAACTAAAGCCTTCCTGGATAAAAATATCAACACCCACAGTATTTACAATTTTTTGGATGCAATATCTAGCCTTCATTCAGAAAACTGCCAGGAATGGAAAGAAAAAGATCAAATAATCTGACAAGTGAGAAAAGCATGAAAATAGACAATACAAACTAACCCAAAGTTGATCCAGATGCTGGCATTATAAGAAATGACCTTTAAAACACAATGATTAACATTTTCAATGAAATAGAAGAAAACTCTAGAATTTCTTCAATGAACTAGACTTATTAACAAAGAATAAAATGGAAATTTGAGAAGTGAAAAAAATAAAACAACTGAAATGAAAAATTCAATAGAGGAGTTTCACAAGAGATTAACCATAGCAGAAGAGAGAATTAACGAAGCAAAACAAAATATTGAAAATATCTAAATTGAATTACAGAGAGAAAAATATGGAAAATACAGAAGAATAAAAACATGAGACATGGCAAAAAAAAAAAAAAGAAAGAAAACATCTAATATGTGTAATACTAGAGTCCCAGAAGGAAAGGATGGAAAAAATAGGCAAGAGGCAAGATTTGAGGAAATACTGAATTTTCCATGAATTTTCTAAAACTGAAAAAAGACATCAAGTATATTTTGTAAATGATCTATGAAATAATAACAAGGTAAATTTAAAGAAAACTATAAGTAGGTACATCATATGAAAAGAGCTGATATCAAAGACAAAGAGACAAAATTAGTTAGGGAAAAAAGACACTATCTTTAAAAGAACAACAATATGACTGATAGTTAATTTCTCAACAGAAATGACGGAAGCAGAAGACAACAGAATGACATTTTTAAACTTCAGAAAAACTAAAAGACTTCCAAGCTAGAATTCTATTTCCAGTAAAAGCATATTTTAAAAATGAAGCTGAAATAAATAGATTTTCAAATAAAAAGTGAGGAAATTTATTGCCAGTAGAACCACAGTAAAAGAAATTCTATAAGGAATATTTTACATAGAAGAAAAATAAATCCAGGTGGAATTATAGAATGCAAAAAGAAATAACAAATATGAAAAATGGCAATTATACAGGTAAATCTAACTAAGTACTGACTGTCAAAAACAATAACAAGGTCTTATGAAGTTTAAATATGGGCAAACTTAAAATAGATAATAATAACAAAAGCTGAAGGGGGATAATTGTAGCTAAAAATATTTTAGAGTCTGCATAGCATGGGGTAGTAATAAAAGGATTAATTTAATGTAGACTGCACTAAGTCAAAGAAAATGCAATTTTCTCTAGTGAAACCACTAAAAGAAGAATAAAACAATATATTACTAATATGGCAATAGAGGAAAACAGAATTTAAAAATACTTGATTAATCAAAAGAAAGCAAAAAAGAAGGAAAAATGAGACAAAGAACAGACAAGGTAATAAAACAAACAAGATGGAAAATTTAATCCCAAATATCAGTGATTACTTCAAATTTAAATAGACTGAAAACTCAAAAGACAGAGATTCTCAGATTAAATGAAGAAGGAAAGGAAATGGGGCATACAAAAGACAACCTTAAATATGAGAATAAAGGGTGAAAATAAACCAATGGAAGAACGTATTCCACATAAAGACTAATAAAAAAGAAACTCTGTGTACCTAAAATGATATAGAAGTAGACTTAAAGGCAAGAAAAATTACTAAAACTAGAGGGACATTCTTTAGTCCCTCTAAATGATAGAAGGATCAATATGGCAGGAAGATAATGACTTAAATTTGAATCCACATATTATTTCCTCAAAATATTAAAACAAAAACTGCAAGAAGTAAAAGTGGGAATGGAAAAATTCACAACATTAATTGGAGATTCAACACATCCCCTAGTTATTGATAGAACAAGAAGACTTCCTCTTCAAATCAGTAGGGGTAGTAACACTTTGACCCAAGGGACATATATAGAACATGCACCAATGACTACAGAATACACACTCTGTTAAAGGCAACGAAACAGAATAGAATCCAGAAAAAGATCCCAACACATACAGTTAAATAATATTAACCACTGCAATGCAATGACGAAGAATGGTATTTCTAGCAAATAGTGCTGGGTTAACTGGATCTCCATATGGAAAAATATGAAACTTAACTCTCCACTTTGTACACAAAACGCAGTCCAGGTAAATCCTAGAATGACCTGTGATAGTAAAAAAATAATGCTTCCAAAGGAACACAAAGAATATCTTCATGATTTCATGGTAGAAAAAGATTTATTAAACAGGACAAAGAAGTACTAACCAAAAGGGATGAGATTGGCAAATCAGACTTCATCCAAATATATCATTTAGAGAGTAAAAAGGAATAGGCTATATTTTAAGTGTTTATTTTTAACGTTTTTCTTGTTGTGAGATTATAACGTATACACAAAAAAGCAATAAATAAACAATATTTTAACAAATAGTTATAGAACAGATTTCAAAGTTTGATATGGGTTACAGTTTCATGATATTTTGTTTTTTCTTCTAGCTGCTCAGAGACCAACAGAACTATCAATATAATGATTCAGCAGTCATACTCATTTGTTAAATCCTGCCTTCTCTATTATACTCCTCCTTCTCTTTGAATACCATGTATACATAAAAGCAATAAATTTCAAAATACATCACAATAATTAGTTGTAGAACAAACAGGTTTCTGAGTTTGGTATGGATTACAATTCCATAATTTTTGGTTTTTACTTTTAGCTGCTCTAAGATACTGGAGACTAAAAGAAATATCTATATAATGATTCAGCAAACATACTCATTTGTTAAACCCTACCTTCTCTGTATAACTCCACCATCACCTTTCTCCCACTCTTTAGGGTACTTGGGCTATGCCCATTATAACTTTTTAAAAAAGGAGTAGATATTTTAATAAATCTGTAAAGAAATATTATCTGAGTATATTTTAAAACTCATATAAATTAATTAGGAAAACACAGGTAGCCCAATTTTAAATGGGCAAAAGATTTGAAAAGGTACTTCACAAAAGAGGATATCTAAGTGGCTAAGAAGAATATGAAAAGATGCTCAAACTCATTAGTCATCAGGGAAATTAAAATTAAAATCACAATGGGATATTACTATACAACCATCAGAATGGCGAAAAATGTAAAAACAAAGCAAAGAAAAAAACAGAAACAAAACCAAAAATGGACAATCCCAAGGCTTGACCATGATGCAAGTAATTCTAATTTTCATTTCTGTATTTTGGTTCAGCCATTTTAGAGTACTGTTCTTCAACAAATCTGAACACATGTAAATCCTATGATCCAGCCATTTTCTCTTAGGTACATTCCTAATGGAAATGCATATATATGTGAAACACAAGCTATCTGCAAGAATGTTCATAGCAACATAATTTGTAATAGCCAAAACCAAGAAATAATCCAAATACCCCCAATAGGAAAATGGTTAAATAAAGAATGGATTATTTAAATGAAGGAATGTAATACAGCAACAGGATAAGAATTATTGCTACATACAAGAAAATGGATGATTCCCACATGTATAATGTTGAGAGAAAGAAGCTAGCCACAAAAAATGTACACACTGTGTAAATTCATTTCATGAATTTTATGAACTCATTTTGCAAATCCATTTATGAATCCAAATTTAAAACCAGCAAAAGTAAGCTATGGTGAGGCTAGGTAGGTATAGGGTTGCCACATAATCCTACAACCCCATTATTAGCTAAAGATTTGGAAGAATTGAAGGCAGGAATGAATAGGAATTTGCACACAGGTGTGTGGCATTATTTATGATTCGCAATTGGATGGAGGTGACCTAAGGGTACATCAGCTGATGAATGGAAGGGGGAACTGTGGTGTAGGCATATGACAGAATATTGAGCGGTTGCAGGAAGGAATGACATGGTGTGGCATGTAACTAAGCGAACCTTGAGGACACTATGTCAAGCGGAATAAACTAGAAACAAAAGGACAAATAGTGTATCATCTCACTAACATTAGCTATAATGAGAAATTCTGAGAATTGAATTTGAGTGATAGGTTATCAGGGAATAGAAAGTGGGCAGAGATTGGGCAACTGATGATTAAACAGCACAGAATGTTCAAACAGAGCTCAGTGTAAAGGTTCCCAGATTGTAAGCTCTTATAGCAGTCACATCTATTCCTGAGTTGTAACTGTGACTTCTAAATTCTGAAGTTAAACTTATATAAATTAATTATGCGTGCAACTTGGTAGTTCCCTGAAACACTGGGTATCTTGTGATACCTGGAACTCAGAGTTAGGGTCTGCAGCTCGGAAAGTCAGCCCTACTACAGAGAGCGACTGTTACAGGATCAGACTCCAATTAGAGATATGAATGAAATCGACCTGGTTAGGACTAAGGTAAATCAGAATACAGGGTAAAGGATGATATCATCTGTATTTTTAAACTTCAAATTCTATGTGAGAACAAAGGAGGAGATGTTTATTTGGTCCAAAATTTACATTTCCTGTAGCACACTATCTAATTTAATCTGTCTGGCCAGTTTATTTAAACAACCTAAATACATGGAAACTAGAATAGGGAATGAGACTTTATTATTCTAAACAGGTTAATGTAATACCCAGATACATTCAAGATAGCTGGGGCAGAAAATAAAAATGTATTTGCAAAGTCCCCTCGAAGGACTGGGAAAGAGTAGAACTATTAAACTTCCCCACCTGGCAAATTCGTGATATTCTCACAAGCTTTAGAGACAACCAATTTAATAAGTCAACCACTTGATCTTGGGGCTTACCCTTATGAAACTTATTTCTGCAATGGCAAAGCTAGACCTGTTTGTAATTATGCCTAAGAATCACCCCCCAGAGTACCTCTTTTGTTGCTCAGATGTGGCCTTTCTCTTCCAGCCAGCTCTTGCAGATATACTCACTACCCTCCCCGCTATGTGGGACATGACTCCCAGAAATGTAAGTATCCTTGGCAATGTGGGACATGACTCCTGGGGATGAGCCTTGCCTTGGTACATTGGGTTTGAGAATGCTTTCTTGACCAAAAGGGGTAAAAGAAATGCAACAAAATAAAGTTTTGGTGGCTAAGAGATTTCAAATAGAGTTTTGAGGTCATTCTGGAGGTTACTCTTATGCAGGCTTTAGCCAGATATTTCAAACTACCTCAGTAAATTCATTTCTTCAGAAATTTAAGGCCTCCAGATGGATCCTATGCCAGAGAAGCCCTGAAACCAGAGGTACCAGTCTCTCCAAGACTGTCACCCAGTTTAATTCTTCTACTCCATAAGGTCAACAGCACTTGCCAGCATAAGAAAGTTAAAATGGTCATTGCTCAGATATCTCTGAAGACTGAAAGATCAAATCACAGGATGGAGGTGTAACTGAGAAATTAGGATTTAACAAGTGACTGTTACTACTGACTTAATATATAGATATTTATTTTTAGTGTCTAGAGTTTAGAATAGCCAGAAGGAAATACCTGAAGTATCGAACTGTAATGTAGTAGTCCTGACCTCTCACAATGACTTTATAATTATACAGCCAAAAAAAAAAAGTTAGTTGTCCATATATATATGATAACATCTACTTCTGGATGTTCTGTTCTATTCCACTGATCTATGTATCTATTTCTGACAATATTACACTGTCCTAGTTAACCTACCTCTATCATAAGTCTTCAAAACTGCATAGAATGTGATACCCATAAGAGGGAGGGGTAAGGGGCATGGGGTGTACGGGGTCTTCTTTTTTCTTTTTATTTCTTTCTCTGAAGTAATGCAAATATTCTAAAAATGATGATGGTGATGAATACACAAATATGCGATGTTTCTGTGAACCACTGTTTGTATATTTTGGATGGATTGTATAGTGTTCATAAAATCACATTTTTTAAAAAAGGAACTAAACAATAGGTAGAGGACAGTAGTTTACTGAGAACTCAAAGATGAATTTTGAAGATTTATTTTCTACAACTGACGCTCTACTTTCAATCTTCATCTTTTTGGGGAAAACCGCTACATTTTTCATTGACTATTATTTTTTATGTATGACAAATTGTATGTTTTAAGGACTGTCATGCTTTCAGTTACACGTTCTTTATAATTAAGATGAGTTGCTAGAAAAGTCCAACAGTTAAAACTCTCATTGTGTAACTGCAATTTTCACAGGAAGCTTACAGAGACTCATCTGAAAATCATTCCTAGTCATGCATTTTCAAGTCTGCCTAATATTTCCAGGATGTAGGTCACTCTTTTGAAAATAAAGAAAAGTTTACAATTGCGACTCGTTACTTCCTAACTGTGCTTTATAAAGAACAAGGCTTGTTATATATTGTCCTTGCATAAGTCATTGGCATTAACATTTTAAATATATGCGAAAACTTTATGCGTAAGATTTTTTTTACTACTCCCTAATTAATAAATGATTTTTTAACTCCTCCCCCCAAAGAAGTAACCTGTGGTGCTTTTGGAGGTGGGCTGTGGTGTGATGGGGGGACATTCTATATCTTGATCCAGATGGTGGATTAAAGAGGGTTTGGGTAGATTAAAGAGTGTTCTGTGAAAATTTATCGAGCTGCATACCAAGTATGCTAAGCTTCAATGAAAATGTTTTACAAAAATTGTAAACAGGCAAGGAAGCATTGGTAGTTTTGGGAAACCATAGGAGTGCACCTTGGATGTCTATATGATAGAACAGTCTGGATAACCGGTTGTAGCTGTATTACAGAGTCTATGAATACTGTGCTTAGGATTTATGAGTGCATAGGTTAATGCAGAGGGGAGTGATGAGGGGTGCCATTAAGAGCTGGGCTTTCCTAAGATTGTGCAAGTAGTCAGGTATTGATTTGACTAGTGGAAAAGAAGTTGCTTTGTGCTCCTTGGCGGAGGATCTTGTCTCAAATGATGGTGGTGGGGGGGAGGCATCGTTCACAGCAGCGGATAACCAGCAAAGTCTGGAGATGGTTTTGCTTGTCTCAACTGAGGGAATACTACTGGCATCTATGGGTACGGGTCAGGCCAGGGATGTTGGTAAGCATCTAACAGTGCACGGGACAGTTCCACCACACCAAAGAATTATCAAATTCACAACGCCAAGAGTGCCAAGGCTGAGAAACCCTGATGCACAGGAAGTGGTCCCGAAATCTTTCACAGATAACATCTAGGTCAGTTTCCCTCCCAACTACACTTCTCATCTGCTGTGTGGCCTTAAGCAAAGCAGTAAATTCACAGGGCTTTGTGTTTTTCATTGTAAAATAAAATGATTAAAACATGATATCCATTAATAAAATAAAATGACTAAACTTGATCTATAAATCTTTCCCATCAGGAATTCTGTTATTTTGTGAGTAGTTAAAAAATAATATAAGTAACATCTGTGTGAATTTGATAATACGAAGAAAAAAATGTTTGTAAGTCAATTGACCTACAGGCAAAGCTTTCGTTTTACAGCCCTTTCTGACCTTCCTGCATCTGGGAAAATTTGTCCCCAAGGTAAATCAAAGTATATATGTTCAAGTAAAAAGTGTAAAGAATACTAATGCTTACTAATAAGAATCTTACTAGTGAAAATAGTAGGATTTATGTTAAAATAAGCAAAAGAATGGAACAGGAAAAATAGGCAAATGAATTACTGAGCATGAGGAACCACAAATGCAATTAAAGAAAATCTTATTTAAAATCAAGGCTGTAGCGATTTAATGAGCAAGCAAAACTGTTCTGGGATTACATGAATGAAGCATCCAAGCCCAATTAAAATTCTGGGCTAACTATACTCTGGGTGTATCTATATTTAGATACACATACACATATATATTTTAATTCCCATGATGACAATAACCATGTCATTCTTTTATTGTGATCTTGAAATAATATTTTTCAGGTAAATGTGATTTGGTATAGGTTTGTAAATTTTGATAGTGATCTACAAATTTAGGAAAATCACGGGAGGATAAACTTCAAGGGAAGTGATTTATTTATAAAATTAAGAATAACTTTTAGTGGTAAAAACTTGCATAGACTCTTTTAATTCATGACATAAGAACCTGACTAATTTTCTAAGAACATCACCTTTTTTAACTAATAGGAAAAAATCAATCTCTGCAAACTAGAATTATTCTTCAAATCAAAATACACAGACAAGGACCATCACACGCCAAAAACAGTATCATATCCACTGGGGACAAGGTTTGACTTGTGGAATAAATAAAATCCATAATAATTTATACCTTATATTTTAATAAGTGTCTCATACAAAAGAGAAAGAATTTCATTGCTACAAAAATACAATAAACTTAATGACAACAGGAAACTACTAAGAGTTATCTAGCTTTTGTGGAAGCAATGTTTCCAGACAACTTATTATCTTGAAGGAATTTTCTCATGAAAAATACATTGAAACATAAAAATGAATGGAATTTTAAAAAATGCTACTTCCCTCATAACGAAATTGAAAAATCATATAGATTCACCCTAAAATCCCACTTTTGCTTTTGTCCATCTGTGACTTTGGAGAGGCTCCCCATTCTCAGAGTCTGTGTAAGGAGTAACATATGGAAGGTACCTACTGTAGTGCCTTGTGCCTTATGTGTTCAGAATGAGAATCAGTTCTCTTCCCCCTAACACTTATTCAGTTCCACAAAGATGAGCTCTAATAAACAAGGTGCCAACCATAAGATCTGTCTCGGAACATAAGAGGCTATTTTCAGGAAAAGGATGCCCTAGCTTAATCAAAAGAGGAGAGAATCTTTTTTCTAACCGCGTGCTCTCCAAAGGAGGGAGAAGGAAAAGTGCATGAGAAACAGAGCTCAGTGGCCATTTAGAATGACTGATCTGCTGCTCACATAGTGGCTTCTGGCAGGCTCTACAGCTATCATCTGGTCATCCAACTTGAAGCCCTCTTGTCAGAGCTACGCAGGCCTCTGGACCCTGGGGAGCCATTGTCAGGACTGCTATGTGGCTCTATGCCCATGAACACTGAGCTTGGTCTGATCTGGTCCAACAGCAGGTTGCTTAGACAACCAGGCGCTGGCAGGTGGAGAAGGTTACATCATACCCACTTGAACATGCCCTGTGGCCTTGGCAATTGAACCCAACAAGTTTTGGATCACCCCGGGTTCCTTGGATCTCAGGTTTTGTCAGGCTGGAGCCTGTCAAAGAACTGCAAATACTGATGACATGCTCCATGGTGCTGAGATAGTATTTTATTTAAACTGCCTGTTGTCTGCAGAAGGATAGGGTACCTGCCTTATCAGACACTTCCCTTCCTCTGTAAAAGACGGTCGGGATGCAGGACTGGGTGTCACCCAACAGTATATGGCAGTGGGATACTGGATGATGTTAACCACCAATCTTTCTGTATGATGATACGCTTCTTTTTGCAACAGGGTGATTATCAAACAGGCCGGGTAAGAAATAGCCTATCTCAGGGCTATCGTTCCTTTGAAAAATGGTGCCACATTTCTATGACCAAATCAACAGTCAATCAAGGGCCAATATTTGAGCTGTGTATGTTTCTGCTTTCTTCTTAAAATCATTCTAGTGGTAAATGTGATGAATTGCAAACAGAAAACATAGCAGAATATATTTGCATGAATCAATGAACCACAATTGTTTCAACATAGCAGTGACAGCGTACACTGTTCCAACATCTTACCTGATTCATACATTTCATTTGAATGCCAAAATGCCACTAATTCTGGAATGCTCAAACTGTGCTGTAGTAATTATGTGCCACCTTTTCAAAGACTAAATATCAAAATGGTGATCAGGTTCACGGGTATGCCATGGTTCCAAATGAATTCTAATTAGCTGCACTGAGGAAAATTGCTTTTCTTTTCTTTGCCTACAATGTAATGCATTTTTCACAATATGACTAAATTAATAATCTTAAACACAGCAGGCTTTTTATGAGTAATAAGCTAAGACAACGCAGTATCTCAGTAGAAAAGAAGAGAGAATGTTGATTAGTTTCAGAGAACAGTAAACCAAATTACAAGAGTAATTTACTTCTACCCAAAGAAGTTCTTATTTGAAAGAATTCAGTTTTGATGGGGGAGGGGCGGGGTTAATGCAAGACAGTTAAAAAGGTCAACAGGATGAAACAGACTTATGAGTTTAAATCTACAGTACTTGGACTCTAATAAAGCAGCATTTCTTTTCTAGGCAAAGCCCCGAGAGAGTGGCATTTGCCTTTTCTGTGTGGGTTTCATGTTTGCAAGATGATAATTATTTCCCTTAAACACTTGGTCTAGAATTCAGTTTCCACCAAGTGAGCATCAGGGTCGGTCATGATTAATGAGACAAATTCCCTAATATTATCACCCATATACAGGCAATCACTCAAGAAACCTGTGCTCATTACCTGCATAGAGGTGCATAAAGCAACTTCACTCAGGAAGCTCGTAGTCTAGCAGGAAAGATAACCACGTACAGAATCAACCACAATAAAATGGAATGAGTTTCGCATAATGAATGTATTTATAAAAGGAAGGAAGAACAACAAAGTAATGAGAGAGTATGTAGTATTATCTATAGAAATTACCCATTAAAATGTCAAGGAGCATATGACCTAATCACTTCAAATTATGCACACACATTCTTCAGAGCTAAATAGTAAAGGTATGCAAACATGTAGGGGATAAAATTCATTCTAGAGGAAACTTCAATTGCTATAACAAAATAACTGCTTTAACCAGTGACTCTTTTTCCTTATTCCGACTTAAGGAGAAAGCTTGAGCTTTTTCTTATAGTTTTCTCACTGTCCAAAAGGTCACAACCTGACAAATCTAGCTGATCATTTGTCATTTACTTTTTCCTTCATTGGGAGCAATCTTAACATCTTAACATCCCTCTTCCTACTTCTTAAGTTCTTCTGGAAGAAGCTGTGTTTACAAAGAGAAACAGGTTGATATTTAACTACATACATCTGAACAGCTAAGGTTTACCATCAACCTAAGGTTTCCCTCTAGTAACACTCAGGACCCTTTGAGGCACTGGGTCTACCAGGTGAACTCCAAGATAAAACCATGTAGGCAGCACAATGTTCAGTGACTTCTTTCAGATTGATTTCATTTTGTGTTTTATAGCAGCTGATTTTAAAGGACATTTCTGTTCCATCACCTATAGAAAGTCCCCAAGCAGAGTTCAGAAGTGAAGTTCCTCCAATAGTCAGAGAAGCACTTGCATATGGGGAATAAGCATCCAGGTCTCTTAGGAAACACTGGAAGGATGATAGGAGACCTCAGGAATAATGACTGGCTTCCTGCTCCATTCCCACTGTCCCTAAAGGGAAGTCAAAAAGTTAAAGGGCACAAAGTACCACTTGTTCCCTAGTTCTCTATTCTCAGTGTCTGAAAAGGGCCTATCAGGAGGCACTTTATCAGGAATTAAGTTCAACTTAGAGAGTGGCTGAGTCCCTGAGCACAGGCACAAGAATAGTTCTCATGTGCAAGAATATAGAGTCATGTTTTTATCTCTCAAACTAAACCTTGCCTTCAACATAAGGTGAATGAGGTATATATAATAAAAAGTTGTCACTTCATTCCTTAAGTGAGCAATACACCTGAAAATGTGGACGATACATATTATATCATTCATTCAGTCATTCATAATTTCAGCAGACATTTACTGGATGCCTTTTATGCCAGGCTTCATGATAGGGGATGGAAATTTTGCCCTAAAAGGTGTTATATCCTCATAGAGTAGATAGACAACAATCAAGTAAACTAATGAATGATATATTATAGCAATTTCAAGTATAAGTATAATGAAGAATAAGTCAAAATAAAGGAAGAGAGAACAAAGGAACAGATGAAATATTTTAAATATGGTCAAGGAAAGACTCTGATAAAGGTGGCAATTGAGCAGATTCCAGAATGACGTGAAAGAGTAAGCCCTGCAGATATCTGGAGGTGTGCTGGTTTGAAGCTCTATGTACCCAGGAAAGTATGTTCTTTAGAATAATCCACTCCTGTGGGTGTGGACCCATTGTAAGTAGCATCTTTTGGTGAGACTACTTAAATGAAGGTGTGACCTTCATTCAGGATGGATTTTAATCCTCTTATCAGAGTCCTTTATAAGAGAATGAAATTCAGACAAAAAGAAAGCAAGCCATGGAAGCAAGAAGTTGAAAGCAATGAAACCTGGAAGAGAAGAGAGAGAGAACCGAAAACACTGCCATGGGCCTTGCCATGTCACTGAGGAGCCAAGGATCACTGACAGCTGGTCATCTGGAAGAAAGTATTGCCTTGATGATCCCTTGATTTTGGACATTTTTTTCTCAGTCTCAAAACTGGGAGCTTGTAATAAATCCCCGTTGTTAAAAGTCAATCCATTTTATGGTATCTGCTTTGAGCTGCTTAACAAACTGAAACAGGGAAGCATGCAAAAATTGAGGATGGTAACTGATTACACTTCCTGGCCATTTGAGCTATAAAAACTCATGATTCTATAATGCCACCTAATCGCACTTTGCAGGAAGATATTGCTCTGATATTACGGTGGCATAAGAGCATGATGCATTTTTAAATAATAATAATAATTTGGTTAAATATGAGAGAAACAGATAAATGGCAACTATATATTCTTTGCTGTGGGTCATTCTTATCTATTTCAGGAGCATAAAGAGATGTTTAAACAATGTTTTTCTGTGTGTGTGAAGAATACCTCTACCAAAAACATCTGGGGCAAAAGGGTTTTAAGGCCCCGATGTGGGAGTGAGCCTGGAGTGACTGAGGACCTGTAAGGAGACAGGGGCGGCTGGGAAGGAGTGAGGGGAAGGAACAGTAGGAAATGAGATTGGACAGGAGGAGAAGCCAAATCATAGGGGGCCTGGGGACCATGGCAAAACTTTTAATTTGGTTCCAAATATGACAGAAGTCCCTGAAAAATCTAAACAGGGAAATGAGATCCTTTATGACTTATATTTTCAAAAGTTCAACCTGTCTGCTGTATGGGAACACAAAGCAGGCAAGAAAGGAGGTTGGACATCAGCTGGAGGTGACAGCAGCAGTCCAGGAGCATGACAATGATGGCTTGGACTAAGTTGAGGATGTTAAAGATGGTAAGATGTGGTCAGATTCAGAATATTACCTTCAACGATAACAATTACAGTTAACATTTATTAAATGCTCAGAGTGGCCCCTTTCCTGTATTATTTATTATAAGGTCAGAACAGCTCTGACATATAATACATGATGCTAATTTTGCAGGTGAGGATATGAAACCTTACATAGGTCAAACACTTGCTTCCTGAGCTTCCAGACCCACTCAGCCCACCAAGACTCCGAGTTCTTGGCTGTTCCCTTTTTACTGCTGCTCACATTCTAGAATGGCAGAATCTCATCCTCACCAATTGAGTGACTTCAGACTTCCCTTTGCAATCCTATGTTGCTTTAGGTTTAGGACTTTAGGTTCATCAGTCTTGTACTTGTCAACCATGACTGAACATGAGTATCATCTGGGGAGTCCGTCACCCAGGCCAATTAAATTAGAATCTCTGCAGGTGAGATTTGGGCATCAGTAATTTTAAAGCTCCCGAGGTGATTCCAATGTGCATCCAGGGTGGAGAATCACCGATATAAGCTAAGTCCCCCTCCAGGAGCCTCCTGCTCACCATTTTAGGATGAAAGAAAGTGAGACCCAGAAGAAAAAAGTGACTTGTCTATGGTAAAGCCAATCTCAGATACTATCACACCTGAAAGCTGAACTTCCCAACTTCTGGTTCAATTTGTATTCCACATCTTCAAGACACTGAGGAATGCATGGGAACAGGAAGGCAAGGGTTTCACCAGTTGTATTCCCAATGATTCCGTCACCCAGGAGTCATTTCTTCTGACTCGCCACCTGCTGTGCCTTACCCTTCTGCCAAACTAGCCTAGCTGGGAGCAAAGTGATGCTGAAAAGCTGTGACAGCACAGCTACAGCAAAACCAGAGCAGCAATCCAAAAACTAGCAGATGTTCTTTCTCATCCAAAGGGAGGGTTATATTCGTGCAGTGAGTGTACATCTGAAGACTTCACTACACAGGCTCTAAGACTGCTATACAGCTACACATGAAAATATGAATAGCTTTGGTTAACCAATCCTATATTCAATAACTTGCCCGAGGAAAGGAATCATACATCTGCACACATTTTTAGCCACATAAAGATGTTTACTACAGCTTTGTCTATATAGGGAAAAAGAGGAACCATCATAGAAACATCCATGGAAACACCAAGGAAATTTTAAAATGTGCCATTCATGTTTAAAAGTTAAAAACATATATGCAGCTTATTTCCAATTTGGTAAAAAGTAAGCATAATAAAAATTACCAGAAAATTTTAAGTGTCAGAGTGAGTGAATTCTGGACAATTTTTACTATCTCACTAGCTTTTTAAAAATATTTTGTATTTTCAAAATCCTCTGCAAGGCACACGCATTTCATTTCAGAAAGAAGTAATAAAAATATTTTTAAGAGCTGCAGGACAATAAACACATACACGGAATTGTTTTTTATTGCAAATTTTGCTTTTATCCGATGCCCTTCTACTTGTTACCAGGATGTATTTTTCCTCTTAGACCAAAGATATAATTCCCACAATCACTTCCTGCCACATTTGACAAGATAAATAAACATCTGTAGTGGGAGTCACAAATTAGAATCTCTCTGACTTCAATTATATGAGACAAACCTAAGAAAAAATTTTAAAATTGTCATAGCATTACATTTTTTCCATGACATTAGAAACTAATGTATTCATCCATCTTTTCCATCTCCAGGTTATTTCACAGATCCTTAACAATATTTACTGAGCATAGTCCATGTGCCAGAGACTTGTTCTAGGCTTTGAGTACTGAACCGTGAACAAAAAAAGTCTAAAATTTCTGCTCTCCTGGAGTTTACATTCAAGTGGGAGGAGACAGACAATAAACACGTCATCAATAAATAAAATGAAGCAGGGAGGGGGTAGGATGTGTCTGGGATGGGGTGTGGGGAAAGGATGTTGCTATTTTTAAATGGAATAGTCAGGGTGCCTTCCTAATGAGGTCACACCACAGAAGAGACCTGAAAGCGGAGGCCTGCCTTGTGGGTAATCTGGGAGGAAAAATATCCCAACTACCTTTCTGGTACATTAACATCTTTGCTTGTCTACTATTCTTTGGGTCATATGGAATTACATTTCTGATGTAAGTTAAGTCCGTTCATAGCTGCAGAAAGGTCAGATGGAAAAAAGTAGGGACAGAGTACAAGAGAGGCCTCAAACAAATTTAAGGGGGAAAAAATGGCATATTCTCACTGAGAATACCTCCAAAAAATGTCAGATCTTCACCTTTTCAATAGTGTTCAAGAAAACTGGGAGAATAGAAAACCATTCATGATAGGGAGACACTGGGCTGAATTAGTTAAGAAATAAAACATTTCCTGGAGATCCTTTTATCCAATACATGTACTCGTAATACATCTCTGCCTGGACACAAATGCACCATGCATTCTAACACAAAACAATTTCTAAAATTTGTTTTAAAAAAACCTCTATTATTATGAAATATACGCTTATACATTGGACACGAAAAAGCCTAATAATCCAATGCATAAACTTAAGTTTTATGAAAGAACTACTTATTTCTACTGAAATTGTTTTTTTAAATATTACTATAGATTATAGACTAGAAAAAGTAAAAAGAAAGAAGTAAATTTTCCTCTTTTATTTAGGAAAAATAAGCACTAGGTGTAACCACAAATATTAATATTTGAGCTTCAATATATAAAGCATGTCTATCTACCATAAATCAAACCACCAAATAATTAATCCTTCAAAGTTAAAATAAAAGTAAAGTTCTATTACCACTATGGACAAGGTTTCCATTTATTAGTACCACCAGAATTGTGGCTTAATAGAAAAACAATTACACAGCCCAATACCTTCTTTCTCTGGGTTTTACTTTACCAACAAAACCCTGAAGAGCAGGAATAATCTGAATAAGATTTGAAATTCATTTTAAGTCAAATGCAGCATTTCTCCATTTACATAATCAAATCACCCAGAACTCAGCCACCGGGTCTGAAGGCATATGTCTAGGATATAATGAAGATGAAGTGTCTCTCCCAGGAGACAAAATACAAAATTCCTTATATATCCGGCTTCATTTCCCGAAATGAGACAATAATGGTTGAGCTCTTGCTTTTCAAAACTTGACACTGGTTTCTAAACAAATTCACTTTCCATCAGAATCAGAATCGCTCCTTTCTGAAAAACTAGAAGAACTAGCAATTAAGTTCCTAGTTCTTTCGGGACCTTTCCAGATTTCTTGGTCATAAAATGCCCTCCTTTTGAGAAACAAGCGGATTTTTAAGAAGAGAGGGATCAGGAGAGATACAGAAGAAGATTTAACTAAAGGTTAGGAATATATATTTCTATGGTCTAAAATCTGTAAATCAGGCACACACTTTCTTTGAAATGCCCAGGCCATATTAAGTTACACTGCCTAGAATGTTACTCAACCGTTTTGCTGAATTATGGCTTTTAATAATAGAGTTCTGGAGAAATGACTCCACTGACCACACATTTCTCTGGAATTCCTTGCTGTAGGATATTAGTCTGAGATGGGCGATGAGATACAATTTAATGCCCCCTCGCCAAAAAAAAGAGTGGGGAGAAGGAAGATTGATTTTTTTTTTTGAGTGGGAGGTTAAAATCAAGCATAAATGATGGCTTTTCTGTATGTGTCTGAAGAGAAAAATGAAGTGGAAACTGAGGCTCTTAAGAAATACCTAAATGATGGAGCATGGTGGGTTCTCAGACTTGGGAAGGTCTTCAGTGTATCAGCCCCATGCATGGATCCTGCATTCTACAACATTCTCATTCTGTCTCAATCAGAATGCTAGAGAGAACTTAACATCCCAAGAAAACATGTTCCATTTCTAAACACATCTCTCATTATGAATTTCTCCCCTTAACTGAACCACATCTGTTTTCTGTAACTTCTATTTACTAGCCCTAGTTGGACTCCTTTATTAAAGCTGGGGTCCCAAATACATTGTCCTGGAAATTGAGGCAAGGAACATAAATGAGTGGAGCAGACCAAGGGCCAAACCATAAAAAAGAAATGGGCATGTGCCAAATAGAGGGCACACTGCTCAGCTAAACAACCAGCCACTGCTTTGCTCTGCCGCTTGTTGTCACACAGGAATGCAGTCCCTCCGTCCCTGGATTTTATTGCAAAACCAGAAATGTGGATTTTAGTAGAAATAACCCGATTTTTTCAAACATAAGGATTATATTTTAGAATTTAAAGTTTAAATAGAACTTGGAGATCAACTAATCCAAGCCTTTCATTTCATAAATGATAAGACAGAAGCACAAGAAAGACAAAGTAAATGGCCCCAAATCAAACATAGGATCAGTGGCAAGTTCTGGAGGAGAAGCCTAGCATAAGGTCACATGCCTCCCATTACAGAGATGCAGTTCTGTAAGTCAATAAAGCATCTGGCCAATAGACTTGCTAAAGAATTTTGAAATAGGAATCTGCCTTCGATGGATTCCTGTGTCCCTCATTAAGTAATCACTGTCCACATCTAACTTTTACAGTGAACCTTCAAGCTGAGAGAGTATATGGAGCAGCGTGTACAAACACAGATTCCCGAGACAGACTGCCCACGACTGCAAGCCCAGATCTAACCTCACAGCTGTGTGACTTTGGCCAAGTCACCTGACCCGACCGTGCAATGAGGATATTAATGGTACCTATTTCATAGAGTTGATGTGAGAATTAAATGACACACATAGTACTTAAAGCATGCCTGCCACAAAATAAGTGTTGCACTGCCGATAGCATCACTACCCCAAAAGAAGGCTAAAATATGCTGACAGAGAGCTAACTTAAACGTATCATTAAAAGGAAAATGAAAAACCATACTGCACATCAATATTCTAGAGGAATATAATGAGTCCTGCAAAAAATATTAATTTAAATTAAAGCAGCTAGTTCCTTTACAGAGGTTGGAGAGAAGTAGCTTAAGCCATTAAAGTAATGGTGATAAAAGTAGCATGAATTTATGAATTAGTATCTATCTACATAGGAAAGCACCTTTTTCTCCTCCAATCCTGGAGAAATTTTAAAATACATGGAATATACTCCCTGCTGGGATTCTTATTTTCAGGGGCTCAACTTGTACTCTAAATATTTACTACTGACACTCTCTTCTCTTCCCGCCTCTCTAAGTTACTATTAGAGACACAGGCTCTCAGAAGTCCTTCCAGACTTCTAGATGTTTGATCCCATCAGTTCCCTTTAACTAGCTACTAGCAAAAAATGAACAGAAAGACAGCAAACATACTCTTTTAAAAAGAGAGAAAATGAAGATGTATCACTCTTCAGCATAAAATTCAGTCAAAAACAGCCTGTGTACACTTATATATATACCATGCCAGAAGAAAGTACAAATGCAACAGAGAATCCTAAAATGCTCACCAACCATCAGAGCGAACTAAAACACCAGGTCTGAAATCACTGAGGCCACAAACAGAAACCGGCATGACTGCCCTGGCCTCTGAATCACGAAAGGGTAAAGACAGGTTCTTTCCCAAGACAGTCAAGGCCTCAGTGAGCTCAGAGAGCATGATGGTCCAGTTTGCCACTCCTGTTTGCACCTATGTATCACCGAGTTCAATCCTTATACATAAGAGTTGACATTTAATGAGTTTTATGTGCCAGCTACAGATGTAAGTACTGTATATGTATCAACTTATTTAATTCACATAAAAACCAATCAAGATAGATACTACTATTCCCCAAAAGGAAACTGAGGCCCTGATAGGGTGAAGAACTTCCTTAAAGCTACAAGGCGAGAAAGTAGCAGAGCCAGGATGCAAACCCAGGCAGCTGGCACTGAAGGCTGCACTCCTAATTAACCACTTCCCTAAAGTGCTTGTAGAAATTTCTGATATCATCACTTTCCTCAGAATACTCTGTAAGAAGGTCTACAGGCATCCAAGCAGGCCTCATGAGAGATGAAGGGGCTCATTGCCTTTACCTGCACCTGAGAGCTCACCTCTGGGCTCTCACCAGGTAGAGGATGCATTGCCTTCTTCTCTGGTTCCCCTGTTGCTCTTCCATAAGGCAAACTCTGGCAGATGCTCTTTAAAGTACCCAGGACATCTTTAGGTCTTTTTATAGGGAAAATATAAATCTTTGGTCATAGACTTTTCCCCACCACCACAACTTCAGAAGAGGTGGCTCTATTTTCTCTATTAATTTGTCCTTTATCTCTCTTTTCTCCTTCCCTAAGGCAAAAAAGTATATGAGCTGAAAGTCTGGGAAATAGCAAACAATGGCTGGCATGAGAGGGAAATGAAGCAAAATGAAAAGTAGAAAAACAATTGAATACGTTAAAAAGTAATCATTAGTAATCAGGGAAATAAAATCAGAACCAAAATTAAGATACCACTTTATACCTACTGGGCTGGCCAAAATTTAAAAAGACAGATAATAGCAAGTGTTGGCACAAATGTAGAGAAATTGGAGCCTTCATATACTGCTGGCTGGAAGGAACGTAAAATGGCCTAGCTGTTTTGGAAACAGTCTGGCAGTTCCTCAAAAGGATAGAGTTACCATGTGATCCAGCAACTTCACTCCTAGATATAGATACTTGAGAGAAATATGCATACAAAAATTTGTACATGAATACTTACAGCAGCAATATTCATAGTAATCAAAAAGTGGAAACAACCCAAATGTCCACCAACTGATGAATGGATTAATAAAATGTGGTATATCCATACAATGGAATATTATTTGGCAGCAGAAAGGAATTAAGTACTGATACATGCTATATGTTTGACCTTGAAAAGATTATGCTAAGTGAAAGAAACCAGACATAAAAGGTCACATAAGCTATGACTCCAGGGTAGGCAAATCCATAGAGACAATAAGTAGATTAGTAGATGCCTAGTACTGGGGATTGGGGAAAATGGGGAGTAATTGCTAATTGGTACAGGGTTTCTTTTTGGATGATGAAAATATTCTGGAATTAATGGTGATAGCTGCACAATTCTGTCAATATACTAAAAAACAATGAACTGTAAACTTTAAAATAGCATACTGTATGGTTTGTGAATTATATCTCAATAAACTTGAAATATTTTTTAAAAAGATAAAACATAACTGGTTACAAAGTACAACTACTAGTCTATAGTGAGAAGTATCTGTGAAGAAACATAATTGCAGCGGTTGTGTAATTTTGAGTAAGTTAAAGCTCAAACTTGTAGTTTGAGTAAGTTAAAGCTCAAAATCTTTAAGCAGAGAAAGAAATAAGTGAGAAAGAAAACAGTAAATGGGAAGGGGAAGGGGAATTACCTCTATTTAAGGTAATTTTAAGATATTGTGTGTGTTGTGGTCATATCATCCGAAAGGTAAAGACACTACATGACGGTTGGTTTGCATGGCTCTAAGTCATATCATCTCCTCTTCTGAATGCCATCAGTTCCATCTAAAATGTACTGTTTCCTAAAGCGAATTTAGAGTTTGACTCAAATTTAATCAGATAAAGGCTTCAAGTTCTGGAACTAAGTGTAAGACATTGACAGAGAGAGCAGTGCTGGCACTGTTTGAGATTTGGGCAGAAGAATTTCAGAGTAAAGTGAAAGGTTGTATATTCTTATAATGTGATTGTAACAGAAGGCAATGCATCTAAATAGAGCGAACTGAATCTCCATTGTGGCAATATGTCAGATTAAATATAGAGTTTCATAACTATTAGGAGATACAGCATTAACACATTTTTTGAAACAGTAGTAAAGGGTTTCCTTTATATTTTTTGGCCTTTAACTTTCACTAAATCCTTTACTCTCACTATGTCCTAATCAAACATTATTTGTATGGGGCATCAGTTTACTTCTTTCTTTAAATCTGGCAAGCCATTAATTGATCCAGTGTGTTGGCAGGTCTAGAGACCCTTTTTGGACAGGAAAATATGATGCCTGCGTGTTGAAAGAAGCTGAGTTTAAATTTTCATGCATATGCACAAAAAAAGTGCTTAAAGAATCCTGCAAAGCCTGTTAACAATTTTCTTGGAGTTTAAAGAACCAAAAATTAAAACAAACAAAAAGAAGAAAAAAAAAAAACAAAAGCAAAACCTCCTTCACCTCCTTGCCAAAAAGAGTTTTAGAAATTAAACATTTATTTAAAGGAACTTCACACGACTCAAATGCTCTTTCACGATCCTTAAAATCCTTAAATAGCATAACATTTAAGTAGTGTTCTTATGACTCAGGATCAATATACAACGTTCTGGTCAAGGAATATATTAAAAGTCCCTAAAGTGCTATATTGCAACTGTTTTAAGAAGTTAACTGGCTCTCCTTCAATTTATTCACTAATTCACTGCATTTTTCTGGCTTGTGTGTTTCCAGCTTTGAAAATCTCCCCAGCCTTACCAACCTGTTTGTGTCAAGTTTAACAAATTTCTCAACTAAACCAGCTGGTGTCAATTACAGGCTGTAAACCAACTGTATATTTCACTAATAGGTGACGTGAACTCTGAATTTAAACCTGTTCCTGAAAAGAACCACTTTCAAAAATATTCTTTTGTTTTACTGTAGTCAAAATGTGGTGTTCCATTTGAGCAGCGTAATTACTTATTAAAATTTGACTTAAAGAAAACGATATTTTTCATTAGCTGACTCCAGTGAGAAAATGTCCCTGTCATTTCTATTCCCTCCTTCCTCCAATTCTGAATACAGACCCCCACCCCCACCCCGGTCTTTTCTGCCATGGATGCATCGCTCATTTCAGCACTCTCCTTAGCCCTGTCACCCTGCTATACTTAAAAAAAGCTTGTTCTTTTTACCCTGAAATGGGCTCATTCTTGCTGGAAAATTGGGGGGGGGGCATATTTAACTTCCCCATTAAGCAAAGCATAATGCAATACTGGAAAAGTGGACAAAACTTTGTGGCCTCTATGCTTTTCTTGGCTTCTTGAGGATTATTATTTACCGTCGAGCCTGCCTGTCAGTTTCCCCGGATGACACACTGGCAGGGCACACTTTTTACATTATTTATGACGCGAAGTCCAAGCAGGGAGGGACCGAATCTCCCAGAAAGGGCTGAAAGCTGACTTGAAGGAGCAAGTGCGCAGTGCTGAGCTACCAGAAGGTAATTTCACTCCCCTGTTGATACACACACGCCTGCAACACCCGAGCACAGAGCTGAGTTATCAGATCTGCGGGTTCCAAACAGGTGCGCGGCGGGTCACTAACGGAGGACAACATCCAAGCCCCGCTCTCCAAGCCCCACCTTCCGGGTCCTGCCGCAAAACTTAGCCCACCTCAGCGAGGCTGGCCCGGCTTGCGCGACACCCAGCGGGACTCGACCTCCGGCACCCCTCCCGACACAGTCAGCCCTCTGGTCTCGGTCGATCACCCCCCGCCCCCGGCAGCGTCCGCTGAGCCAAACCGAACGGGTCCAGGGGAGCGAAACGCGTCTCCCGCGCGGGGTGGGCTTCCCGGAAAGCGGCCGAGAGGCGGGCGCCAGACTCTCCCCGGCTCCGGCAGCCCCTCGAGCTCCCCGCCCCGCGCCCGCCGGGGCCGCTCACCTGCATGGGACATGGTGACGGTCTCGTTGGTGTTGGCGCCCAGGTTGAAGATGACCACGGCCGAGGCGTTCTGCAGGAACGCGTTCCGGATCTTATCCCTGTACGTGCAGTTGCCCTTGGGGATGAGGGCGATCCAGTGCTTGCCGGGGGCCGGGGCGGCGAACTTGGTGTTGGGGTCGCAGGCCAGGCGGTCGTGGGCCGAGCTGGCCAGGACCACCTCCCCGCGGGCGTCCTGCTTGGGCGAGTGCTCCCCGTAGCGCCCGCACTCGGTCTTCTCCGTGTGCAGCTCGGCGCCGTCCCCGCCGCCCGCCGCCCCGCTCCCGGGGTCGGGCGCCGGCTCGGCGTAGGTGATGTTCACGAAGGCGGTGTACCATTCCTCCTTCTCGGCCACGGTGAAGTCCAGGCAGAGCAGATGCACGAAACAAAAGGAAAGCAGCCATGTTGAGAGAGCCAGGCTGCGGCACGCTTGGATGAGAGACATTGCCATCTTTATGCGCCGGGGTCCCCTCCCCGCCGCCCCCCGCGCGCTCCTCCCGACCCGTCCCTCCTCCCGCCCCCGGCCAACCCGGGCCGGCCGCTTCTCCTCCTCGTCGTCTTCCCCCTCCTCCTCCTCCTCCTCACTGCTGGGCTCGAGGGGCCCCGGCCGGGACGCGCAGCGGCCGCGGGGACCGGATCCCGAGCACGCCGACTGCGCGGGTCCCTTCCCGGCTCAGCCCGAGCGCGGCGGCTGCATTCTGATGTTCGGGCGCCGGGGGCCGCGGGAGAACGGGGCGCTCGCGGCCGACCGAGGACTCCGGCAGGCTGTCGTCCTGCTCCTTCGCCCGGCTTCTCCTTCTCGCAGAGGGTGGCAGGGGCCCCAGGAGCGTGCGGGGTGGCAGCCCTACGCCTTCCAGTCCCAGCGGGGGCGGGCGCGGCGGCTCGCAGCCTGGGGTGCTGCCGAAGGTGTCCGGCCACCGCCACCGAGCGCGGGGGAAGGAGGCAGCCGAGAGGCGGTGGGACCGCGGCCGCGGCGGCGGGTTGGGTGCGCCTGCGGGCGCTGCGCTCCTCTCCTCGCCGGGGCTGCGTCACGGCCACTGTCTGGCAGCGGGAGGGGCAGGCCGCGTGTAACGGGAGCGATCGGGCAGACAGGAGGTGCGTGGTCTGTGTGTGTGTCTGTATGTGTGTGTGTGTGTACACTGTGTGCGTGCGAGGAGGAGCTTAGGGTGATGGCAAAGCTTCTGGCTTCACTTGCCTCGCTCCCTCGGTCTCTCTTTATAGGCAGCAGCGACCCCTGCCGGGTCTCAGGTTCAACCCCAGTCTGCGACTCGGTCCCTATAGGGACAGAAAGGGAAGGGACTTCTTGACCTATGAGACCAGGAACAACTTCCTGCATCTTCGATTCAGCGAAGTAAACGTGCCTCTCGTAAACAACCCTACCGGTACTTTGGCATCCCATTGGAGGAATTGCAATGAACTTCCTAATTACCCGTCCTAGGACCAGGGTGTAAGTCTGGTTGGTAGCGAAGTCCTTCATATTCCAAGGCCACGCGTGAAATATGTAGAGCCGCAGCTACCAAACGTGTAGCCTGCACCAGCTCCTCTTGGAGGGCTTGTTCAAACCCACACGGATGCGTCTCACGGCAGAGTTTCTGATTTTACAGGTCTGGGGTCAGGCCTGAAAATGTACATTTCTTACACATTCAGAGGTAAAACTAGGGACGCTGTTTAAGAACCACTGATCTAGGGTGGGTGTACGAACGGATTTTTTTCCTCCCATCTGGAAGCAAATATAGCTTTTTTTTTTTCTCTTATAGAATGTGCATTTTTTGATTTAGCAAGAAAAGAAACTGGGTAGCTATTTCTCCTCTGTGTTTATTCTTGTTGTCATGACTGGTGACAGAGTACTCTAAGCGTCAACAGGCAAGGGAGGTTTGTTTGGTTTGTTATTGTTTATAGTGTATTCTACTGGTGTGCATAGAGATCACGACTAGTCAGCAGAGAGCACAATCCCTCTAGGGTAGTGTTCTTAAAACCGTGACATAGCGCAGTTCTTTGCCAATTAAATGTTTAGGTCATTGTTACCATCCCTCACACCAGTAGTTTCCTTAGCTTGGGATACCTGCCATATTATGTCCTTAAAAATATGCATGACCGTTTTCTATTGTTCACATTGTACTTTACACCAGACATTCTTTCCGAGAACCCACGATCCAATTTGTAATGAAAAAACACAAAAGTCCACTTTTCTTCCAAGCACCTTTCTGATATGACTATCTCACAGCACAACTTCTCTTTTTCTGGCACTATTACAAACAGCTGGTGGCTGTAGGGGACAAGCAAAGAGCTACAGCTATACCCAAATTGGAAGGAGGCACAAGGAGATACTTTGACGAGTCTGTCTCTGTGGTATTTGATGTGTCGATTTGTATGTTTTCTTTGCTTATTCATTTTAGAAAGTAGGCTTCTAGGCAATTGGGATAGCACTTTTTATAGTGGCTGATGCTAAGGAGGCAAAAGTGGCAATTGCTTGGCTGCTTGTTCCTGAACCATCGAAGATGGGACTTTGGTCAGAGGTTTGACATCCCCAGCTAGTTTCTGTACACGTGCCTTTAGCCGACCAAGATGGTTCCCCAAAACCTTTCCTACATTAGCAATTTTTTTTCCAGCCACAAAACTTGGGGCATTTGGGCCATTAAGAGCATATGACTGTTCTGTCCCTTTTCTTTCCCTTGGAGATGTTGGCACAGGTTAGGGGCTGAAGAATGGTAGGGCAGGAGATTGGTTAATTATAGGAGTATTGGTCAGATAAGTAAAATATTGAGTAAATTGGAGTCAGGATTCTTACTGCTGAGAAGGGATTTACAAATATGGAAAGAAAAAAAGCTATAGAGAACCCCAAGGTGTTGAATTGGATTGTCAAAATAAGTGTGAATGCATTAAAAATGTGTTATGTAAATACATATACATATTTACACACATACCACATTGACCATAGCTTTCTCTGCTCAGAGAGCCTACAAGCAATGAACACACCAAGTGTGCAGAAGACCTTAGTTTCCAAATATCCTTCATAAAGGCTATTTAGAGAAGGGCTGATTCCGGAGCTGGGGCTGGGAAAGTACAAAGTGAACTTAGAACTTCTTGTAGAAAAGTGCTCATAGCTTAATGGGAACATGTCAAAAAGACGCATGCATCAGCTGAAAGGAACTACTGCTGTCCAAATCTGGGACAATTTGAAAATCAAAATAAATAATGGTAGTAACCAATTACAATCTACTGAATAGAACATATATCCACGCTAATATAAATGAATGAATAAATACATGAGCAAGTAAATAAACGGAGAAGGTACAATTCTTCCTTGTGGTAGAACACCAGATAATAAATATAGGATGATTGATGGAAATAGAAAGTCACCATCTGATAACTACCAATAGTGGTTGATTTAGGCAGGAATCTTCATTGGGCACTTAGGGTGGTGGATGGATTTTTGATACAAAGTAAGATACTAGCCTAGACTTGGAACATCTTCTACAAAATAATAATCACTTACAGTGCTGGTTTGAATCTATTGTGTACTCCATAAAAGTCATGTCTTTTAATCCTCATTCAATATTGCTGGGTGGTATCTTTTTTTATTGTTCCCATGGAGAGAGGACCCACCCAATTGTGGATGGTAACTTTGATTAGATGGTTTCCATGGAGATGCGTCTCCACCCATTCAACGTGGGGTTGCTTACTGGAGCCCTTCAAGAGGGAACCATTTTGAAAAAGCTTTAGAGCCACCAGAGCTAACAGAACCAACAGAATGGAGGTAGCCCTGGGGAAGCTGTTGAAGAAGCCTGGAAAGAAAGTTTGCAGATGTCACCATGTGCCTTTCCAGCTGAGAGAGAAACCTCGAACATCATCATCAGCCTTTTTGAACCAAGGAATCTTCCTTGGATGCCTTAACTTGGACATTTTTATAGTCTTGCCTTAATTTGGACATTTTCACAGCCTTAGAATTATAAACTTGCAACTTAATAAATTCCCCCTTTAAAGGCCGTTCCATTTCTAGTACATTGCATTCCGGCAGCTTTTACTGACTAGAATACTTACAAAGGAGGAAAATGGTGAACTTATTGAAGAGAACCTTGGAAGACACCAAGTTGACCAGGTGATCAAGGAGAACATCACCATTAGTGAAATGAATGGGCATCATGTGCTGCCTGATGTGATGCAATGAGAACAGCGCAACATCCTTCTGTGTTGGTCCCACCAAGAATGCATGACCTGAGTCTGCACAAGGGGAGACTGTGGATGGCCCCACGGTAAGAGACATCCTATAAAACGAAAGGAAACGAATGAAGAACTGATCCATGTTGAAGGAGATGCAAGAGACATAACTAAATGCAACAAAGAATCCCAGATTGGCTCCTGTACCAGAAAGGAAAAATCGACAGTGGGAAAAATTGATTGAGTCTGTGGATTGGAAGGTAGTGTTTCATCAATACTGATTTCTGAATTTGGATGTTTGTAGTGTATTTATGAGGGCGAATGTCCTTGGAGGGAGGGATGAACATTGGAGTATTTAGTAGATAGATCATTCTTCTGCAACTTGCTCTTAAATGATAATAGGTGTCTATATGTGAGTATTTGTGTCATCAATGTCTATGACTATTTCTCTATATCTATCTGCACAAAGATGGGAGATTGATTCTGAAAGCTTCCTTGTTCTAGATAAAATTTAAGGGGAGATCATAAGCTAAGAGCCTAGAGGGTGTATGGAAAGGTGTGAAGGCAGGAATGATACCAAATATTCAAAAGGGAGAGAATCTACTAGAGAAAATTGTAAGATTGCCTGGTGCTGCCAATGTAAGGTTTACAATTATGAACAAAGCAAAACTGGTCAGCTCAGTGGTACCATTTCTTATTTGAAAACAGGGGAAACTGTCCTCAATTTTTCTGCCTCAGTGCTCTCCACAGCTGAACCGGCTGAACTGGCTGTCCATGATGGTGTCACCTTCCTTGGAGTTTTTATTCTTATACTCATCCAAAGAGGAAAGCATTTCCAGAGAGAGGAGGCCTGTTTTTCTGTCAACAATATATAATAGCTGGTTTCCCCAACTAGAAATTTCTGAGTAGGTTCTCTAGGTCCATGTGGAGATCCTAACATGGTCAAGCCTGAGAGGAAAAACAATAGAAAAAGAAAGAGAATTGTATGCAACTTGATTGAGAGAATCAGGAAATCCATGGAATGTTCAAATCGAAGAGTTCTGTAAACATCATCAATTCTAACACCCTCGTTTTACAGAAGAGAAAGTATACTAGGAGGGGACTGATCTCAGCTTTCCCATTAGTTATTTGTAGCTCTGTGGTAAGAATCTAGATAACATCTGAAAACTAGCACAGGGTCTGGCTTCTGGGAAAACCTAAATAAATGTTATTTTCTATACTTTGTTCTCTCCCAGTGTCCTTACCATGTGGCGAGAGAATCAGTCAATGGAAATGCATTAATGCTTTAATCTTGTGATGGGTCTGAGTGACTACAGCTAAATGGATGTTTAGGAATTATTATCAATGGTAAGGTCTGCCAAAATGAGTGATTAGTCATGCTGCAGTCTTGACCTAAATAGCAAATTAGGCACAGAGCCGGGATGCAAACTCTGACACCTGTGCCTCTCAGCCCTCAGGCTGCCTCCCTCCCCTGTGCTCTATTGCCATTTACCTGCCCTGCGGGAATGGGCGTCTTCCTCCCATAAGGGAAGCTATTTATTAAAGCAGCTTTCTAAACAGTGAAAAAGAAAGGGCAGGAAGAGGGCCTGGTTTCTCTCCCCTCTGGTAATTTTGACAAAGTAGAGTTTAAAGATGCTTGTGTCTGGCAGCTATCACAGTGTGTCACTGTGTGACACTCTGTATGAGCTGGTTTGGAAATACAGTTCTCCCTATCCCAGCTTTTTAGGGACAGAAGACAAGACAATTTTAAAAAAAAAAAAAACAGAAACAGAAAAAGTCAGTTTTATAGATGTGCTCAATGAAACTTAATGATTTAGAGCAAAAACTTGGGGAAAAAAACAATGTTAAAAAAGAAAAAGGAAAAAAAAAAGAGAGAAGTATAAGGGTAAAAATGTTTTTTGTTGGTTTTGGCTCAAGTCCTGAATGAGTTTTTCTAAGCTGACCTTCCATACCTAGCCTCTCAAAAATTTTTACTATATAAAGTTGTCTGGAAGTGCTAAGGGCAAAGAAGGGCCAAATCAAATGTCAAAATGTTATCCAAGACTGAAATAAGAATTCATTTCATAATTCAAAGGAGCAAAGAAGAATGGTTATTTTTAGCAAAGCATCCTATTGTTCTGAAATTTGAAAAGTTAGTAAGGGAACAAAGAGCAAAGAAATGAATCTCATTAGCCGAATGCACATGCTCCCCAGATACCTTTCCATAACCTTCCATTTCCATTCGCAGTTCTTACAGCAGAAGTTGCAGGGCTTATTGGACCCCTTGAGATTTTTTTACCTTAGTACATGGCCTTGGAGAAGCAAGACAGCCCAGAATCATAACAAAATTAGTTGACTATGAAAGAAAAAGTGAGGTAAAAATGACAGCAGGAGAGCTGAAGTGAATGATTAGCCAGAGGCAAAAGAAGCGAAGTTGAAGACGAGAGTGCAGGTAATGAACTAGGGGGGTGACTATCTCAGACAAAAAATCTACCAGTGCACTGGGGCAGCCATTAAGACCATAGAGTGGAGCCAGCCTTCCACTTGCCAGCTGTATGTCCTCAGGCAAGCCTCTCCATCCCTTCAAGTTTCTCTTTCCTTGTTTCTATAATGGGAATAATGATACATACCCAGTAAAGTCATCATGAGAATTAAATAGTGCAGCCTATGTAAAGTGCTTAGAACAAACAACACCTACCTGTATATTAAGTGCTCAAAAACTGCAGCTCCTCATTACTATTTATTTATTCAACAAATTTCTTCATTTTCCCCACTTTTAGTCATGGAGATGATTATTTAGGAACTCATTTTGAAGAAACGGCACGTAGGCTGAAGAATTCAAAGGGGATCTTTTTTAAAAACTGCAATAAAAATGTAATATAAAAATATAATATGGATCAAACCCTATATTTTGAAACTTTTCTACATAAAACTTGTTAACTCATTTAAATCTGGATGTGTAGGAGGAATTGTATTTTCAAGTGTTTTTTATAAAAAAAAAGTGTAAGATGATAAAATACCCTTTGAATATGCAGTGAACATTAATGGCAAGATGCAAAATGAATGTCAGAATTGAGAGCTTCTTAAGGAAAAACCAATTCCTTGATACTCAGAAATATGGGCCACTACTATGCACTGCTGTGTTACTCTTTGTTTCTGACTCAGACACATATATGTTGCATGCATTTTAATTGTCTGCTTCTACCCTTTATGAAAATATGAATATCTCCCTACACCAAATAGCCCTGTAAAAAATCCTGCTTTTTCTATATAGCCTGACTGCTTGACTGGCAAAGAGAGTAATTCTCTTCAAGCTGAACTCAAGTTATCTTTTTGTTATAATTAAAAAATGATTTTAGGGAGTTCATTCTACTTTGGTGCGTGCTATGTTAAGAGAAGCCAACCTTTGGAAAAGTAATTTGGCATTACTGTGTGTGTCAATAACTTGAAAACTGATCACGTGTTTTGACAGTAACATTCTTCTGAGATCTATGCTAAGGCAAACTGCCTGAAATTATCACCTGGATATCTGAATATCTCAAAGCTATTTAGCTTAACATGTCCCAAACTCTTGCTTCTTACCCTAACCAACTCCTCCTGTAATCTTCCTCATCCAAGACAATGCAGTTGCTTAGGCCCCCAACTGCAGAGCTCTCCTTGACTCCTCTCTTTCTTTTGTACCCTTGTTCTAGTTTGCTAGCTGCCAGAATGCAATATACAGAAACAGAATGGCTTTTAAAAAGGGGAATTTAATAAGTTGCTAGTTTACAGTTCTAAGGCTGAGAAAATGTCACAATTAAAGCAAGTCTATAAAAATGTCCAAACTAAGGTACCAACAAGAGGTTACCTTCACTCAAGGAAGGCCAATGAAGTTCATGATTTCTCTCTCTCAACTGGAAAGACACATGGTGAACATATAATATCTGCTAGCTTTATCTCCAGGCTTCTTGTTTCATGAAGCTCTCTGGGGTGTTTTCCTTCTTCATCTCCAAAGGTCTCTGGCTATGCAGGTGCTGTTGTGGTACTAAAAGGGACTCTTTCCAAAATGTTTCCTCTTTTAAAGGATTCCAGTAAACCAATCAAGACCCATGTGGAATAGGTGGAGTCACATCTCCCTTTATTCAAAGGTTAATACCCACAATTGGGCAAGTCACATCTCCAAGGAGATAACTTAGTCATGTTTCCAACACATGGCGCTGACTAGGATTTAAGAGAAAAGGCTGCTCCCACAGGATTGGATTAGGATTAAAGCATGGCTTTTCTAGGGCACACAGATCCTTTCTAACAGCACAACCCTCTATCAAATGGATCAGAGAATCCTGTTTGTACCACTTTCAAAATACAGCAAGAATAATGTTTGTTGCCACCTTCCTGGCATAAGTCACTTTGCTCTGTTTCTCAAACTGTTGTCATAGCTTCTAATCATTCTCCTTGCATCTATACCTGCTCTGATACAGTTAGAATAGACCTTTTAACACACATGCCAGAGGATGTCATGGCTCTGCTCAAAGCCCTCCGAAGGTGTCTCCCCTCATTCAGAATGAAATCCAAAGTGCTCTTACCCTGGACTGCAGGGACCCATATGCTCTGCCTCACACCTTTCTGATCTCGTTTTCTTCCCTCTCTGTTGCTCTAAACTCTCTCCATCCTTAATAATTCCTTTGCTCTCCTTCAAGCACCTCAAATACAACCTTGCTTCAGGGCCATTGCACTTATGTCTCCCTCTTCCTGGTGCAAACATCCCCTCAAATATCCACATGGACCTCTCACTTCTTTCACGTTTCGGCTCAAAAGTCACCTCATCAGAGCAGCTGATCCTGACATAAAATAACACGTTATTTAAAATTGCTCACCTATCATTACTCTGCTGCTTTTTTGCTTCATAGCACTTGTTAACATCTGACTAATCTAAAATATAAAAAACAAGTTTATTTTTTCTGTTTTCTCTCGCCCCAGAATGTACATTCTATGAAAACATGAACCTTAACTATTGTATTCCTAATACCTGACACATACCTGGCACATAATAGGTGCTCAATATGTATTTGTTAGACGAATAAATGAAATACAGAGATGTTTTACCTATAAAGGTATTATGTATTTGGGGGAGAGCCACCAGCTCACTTATTCAAATAGTACTGATAAAAAGAGGTTGTGCTGGAGAAAAATCATTAGCACAAAGCTGGAAATATTAATGTTACAGAAAAAAAGTGGTCTTTTGATATTTTTATAATGAATTGGGACCTGGTTTCTCTGAAAAGTTGCTAGTGGAAACCAATATTTTATAGGGGCCTTTTCTTCATTGTATACTCCATTTAGGTGATCTGTTCATTTCAAGTTTTAATTATATCATCTTTAAGTTGATGATTCCTGAATTTATTTTCCTTGAACCCCAAATTCTCTTTTCCAGTTACCTGATTTACATTTCTATACTGATGATTTATGGAGATCACAAAATTAATACGTAAAACACTGAGTTCCTAATTCTTCCCGTACCTATCTTCATCATGTAATAAATGGCAATACCATCCACTCAGGTACTCAAGTCAGGAATCATTCTCAATTACTTCCTTTATTTCACTGCTCCCTCTCCCCCTAGATCTAATCCACCAGCCAGTTCTATTAATCCAGTCTTCAAAATAGATCTCAAACCCACTCTCTTCTTTCCATCTCCCATGTCCAATACCCAGCTCTCTCATCAAGATGAATATAATTTCCTAAGTGGGCTGAGGGCTCACTCCCTCCATCAGTGTCCACGTGGCAATTAAAGTAAACGTCTTAAAAGGTAAATCTGATTCAGTTAGCCACCCCTGTTGCATTAAATGAGGCAGTAAATGACTTTTACAGTCTTTCCCTTGCCTTTGCTTCAGTCTGGTGCCAAACTTTCCATTGCTCCAGCTGCACTGGTTTTCTTTTAGATCTTCATATGGGACAAGTTCTGGTCCCACTCCTCTCAGGGCTTTTCCACATGGTATTCCCATGTTTGGGATGCTCTTTCACTCACCCTTCATAAGACTAATGCCTTTTCTTTTAATTTTAAATGACACCTTCTCAGAGGTCCTTCCCCCTTAGAACCTCCCCTAGAATAAATCCACCCTCAGTTAATGTCTTTCTGAACTCTTGTTTCCCTCTGAGGATTTAGTTACAATGTGTACATTAAAAAAACAATTCCCGGGCGGGCCATGGTGGCTCAGCAGGCAGAAATGCTTGCCTGCAATGCCAGAGGACCCGGGTTCGATTCCTGGTGCCTGCCCATGTAAAAAAAAAAAAAATTCCCTGCCCTTTGAATGATGCTTACTGAAATAGAGTCCAGAGTTCTAGACTCAGTGCATATCAAAGTGTCTGGCACATAATAAACTTGTATTAGTATTTTACATAAATTAGCAGAAGTTGCTGCGGGAAAAAAAGGAAGTGTGTGGGTGAAAAGCCACAAATCCTTACCATATTGGAGATATGTGGGATTTAATCTTTGTTTAGGAGCTATAATCACCATTTGACTAGATAAAACTTTGTGATGTAATTTGAAATGCATTTTTTCAAAAGCTAATATTCCAAAAACATAATTCTGTAAGTTCTCAGAATGCGTAACAGATCATCTTTTCCGCTACTTGCCAGCAGCTATGCCACATTGACAAAGACTGGGTTTTACTGTTTTCTACAATTTGAAATTGTCGCACTCTATCCAGTTGCTTTGACGTCTGATTCTCAGACGTTTGTTTCTGAGGAGCCTAGTCCACCTGTTTTGTGGTGAGTGTGAATTTTGGGTATGAGTATTGCCTCCATCTCAGACCTTTTGACTGATTGACTCTGACTGTTACTTGAAGTTCTTTAACACTTTTAGGAACATAAATGCTTTAAGATGCCAGAAAATTTAGGACAGAGATGATTCTTTCTCTGAGAAAAGGTAAAGATGGGCTAATTATATTTATATTTTTTTATCAGAGGAAAGAAATACTTATTTTGGACAGTATTTTCTACAGGGCTACATTGTTCTATCTTAAATACTTGAAATTATTGTCATGAAAGGAGGGGCCCAATTTATATTTCCAAGGCTTAGAAAGGGCTGGCATATGGTAGGTACTTAATAAGAATAAATGGGAGGAGGAAAGGAAGGAAAGAAGGAAGGAAGGAAGGAAGGAAAAAAGGCCAGCTTAATAAATTAATAAAGGCAATCTCAATAAAATTATAAGCTAAGCATATAAATTTGATAACAGAATGTTTATATATACAGGAAAAATTATTGACACAAAAGAGTATTGCCTCCATCTCGACTGGATTGTGTGTATGAACATTTCCCCAAGGTTCATATTGATGTACAGTACTGGTCATTTTATACATTTATTTTACATTTGTATTGCACCTATTCCAGAAAAACAATTGGTATGGATTTACAAAATCAATTGATATAGAAAGTAGGACAACTAAAAATAAAAAGAAAACTAAATCAATTTAAAGGAGTAGAAAGAAAAATATGACCAGCATGAATGAACTAATTACTGCTTTTGAGTACTGAATTTCCTAATAGGGCATAAAAAGAAATATATTGGATTAAGTTTTTTTAATTATTTTTAAATTTTTATATAATTTTGAAAATTATTGTTTGGTAAAAGAATGAAGATAATATGTCTTTAGGGATATATTTTCAATACAGTCATGTAACATTCATTGTGATTATTAATTGCAGAATAATAATCAATGTCTTTAATTATTTTTTTTTTTGCAAAAAATATAACCATCCTTAAAATGGGCATTTCTACACTGACTCTCTATGAAATTCAAAGACTGAGAATTAAAACATTACGTGAAAGAGCCATTTCTTAGGAGCATATTAAATGGAGATAATAAAGGCACCTAAAATTAGAAAGACTAAAATTGATTTATGTGAAGTGTTTAGGACAATTTCTTCCTTATGATAAACACCGCATAAATATTTGTCATTACTGTTACAACTTACTGCTACTATTACAGCTACTTATCAGGCATTCATTGTGGACCCTAAACATCCAATGCTCTATAGTTGAACAAATAATTGGCAAACTCCTACTACTAGATAGAGTATAGAAGCATACAATCATATGTACATATATGTATGTGTGCTGATTTGAATCTCTTATGTACGCCAGATAAGCCATGTTTTAATCCTGACCTAATCTTGTGTGGGTAACTGTTTCTTTTAATCCTAAATCAATATGTAGGTTGGAATCTTCTGATTACATTATCTCCTCAGAGATGTGACATGCCCAGTTATGGATGTGAACTTCTGATTAGATGGAGCTATGACTCCACCCATTCCAGGTGGGTCTTAATTAACTTACTGGAATCCTTTAAAAGAGGAAACATTTTGGAGAAAGCAGAAACAACAGAGCTGACAAAAATAACAGAAGTCTCAGAGCCAACAGACACTTCACAGCAGAGTTGACACAGATGTGGACACGTGGAGAACAAAGACATTGATGTTTGTAGGTGCTTGGAGCCCAGCAGACATTGCCATGAGATGTTAACCAAGCCAGAACCTGGAGAGAGCAAAGGCAAGCCAAGAGATGAAAGCCAGCCCTGGAGAAGTAAAGTGAGGAAGCCCCACATGGACAGAGACTAAAAGCAGCAGAGCCCAGGAGTAAGGGACCAGCAGATTTAGCCACATGACTTTCCAGTTGACAAAAATATTTCACCATCCCCATTGGCCTTTCTTGAGCGAAGATAACCTCTTGTTGGTGCCTTAATATGAGCACTTTCACTCCCTTAGAACTGTAAACTTGTACCTTATTAAATTCCCCTTTATAAAAGCTGTTCCAGTTCTGGTATATGGCATCCTGGCAGCTTGCAAACTAACACAGTATATATACATGTATACATATGCAAGACTACAGAAGAGATCTTGAAAATTTTTAAAATTTAAATTTAGAGATAGGTATTTAATAGGAACTAAGGGACAGTATGAAATATGTGTGGATTTCAGATTTTGATTCACTTCGTTCTTAATTCTCAACTTTCTATCCTTAGAATTACCAGGGATGATGATTACAGGAGGAAGGACAGTCAAAGCACATTATTTGGGTTAGGATATCAAACTTTGGAATAAGTCAATATTCTTAACCTTGACCACACACTAGAATCACCCAGAGAATAAAAAAAAAAAATTTATAAGCAAAATACTTGCAGAAATTCGGATTCATTTGGCCTGGGATAGAACTCAGATAATGATAATTTTCAAATGTGCCTTAGGTACTTCTGATGTGTGGCCAAGTTGAGAATCATTTGGATAATTAAAAAGCAAAAAGAAAACATCAGGATATTTTTTAAAATATTACTTGACTTCCAAGAAGATGGTGAAGCATGGCGTGTGGAAGTCACCTCTGCTCCATGGGACAATATAGAGGACAGGAAGGGAATGGCCAGGACTGCGGTCCTGGGGGTGAGTGATTGAGGAGAGTCTTCAGGGTGTTTTGGGGAGGAGAGAGACTGGGGGGATCAGGACCCAGAGAGTGGGGTGGGTCTCACTGGCAGTGAACCCCACTGGGGGCAGACAGTGGCACACGAGGTGTGGATGAGAGGGAGCTGATGTCCCACGGGGAACCGAGAGGCTGGCTGGCTGTCAGCCACAAAGCCGCATCCAGGGTGCTGGGAGTGGTTGCCCAGCTGGGCACCGCAAATAGCCATCCCATCTGGCCCAGAGCTGCTGGCCAGTTGCTTCCACCCACCCCAGGCGCTGATTGGCTCCCCTGTCCTGCCCTCTGGGACCAGCCGTCCCACGCAGCCAAATGGCTCACCTGCTGAGCATGCCATCTCTCCAGCTGGCCCCTGCAGGTGTGGACCTGAGGGGATGAGGTGCCTCAGGAACACTGCCTGCTAGAGGAACCCGGTAACTGCAGGCAGGCAGGCTCCCTATCTCTCTAGCCTTTTCTTTTTCTTCTTTCTTTTGTATTTATCCCTCTTATTCTCAATATATCATTCCTATATATGTATTCTTTATTAGTAGATTACTGATATTTTTATTTATATATATTTACATTTTATTGATTTTTGTTATTTTTTAATTTTTTATTATTCTCTTATGTTTATTGTATTTATTTTTTCTTCAATTATATTTTTCCCTTCTGCAGGCACCAGTCTGAGTTCATCCCAAGTGTATCTTGGAGTATCTCCTTCTGACTTTGGGGCCCACTATTAGTGAGGTGTGCACTTTGTTGTTTTTCATATTTTTATTATATTTTTATTTTATTATTATATATTTTAAAATTTTTTGGGGGTGCACGAGTCAGAAATCAAGCCCAGATCCCCACCTGTCAGGCTGACATTCTGCCACTGAAGTACCTTTGCACTCTAGCCTAGCTTTTAGTAAACTCTCAACTAAAATTATACACCCTACATGAGACTTGGACCTTGGTTTGATGGAGGATTACTGACAAACCAAGTACAAATTGAAACCCTTAATGCAAAACCAAGTAAATACAAAACTTTAGACAGGTCAAGGGAACCAACTTGCAAAATAGCCTTATTAAGATTATCAAATGTCCCCAACACCACAAAAAATCATAAAGCACATGAAGATCCAAGCAGAAATGACCCAGCCAAAAGATCAAATCAAAACATCAGAGGGGACACAGAATATAGAACTACTGACAGATATTTATAGAAAAATAAAGATATCAAGAAGACACTAGAAGAAGATACAAAAGAATTCTAAAGATTAGACAGAAAAATGGCAGATCTCACAGAGATGAAAGACACAGTAGACCAAATTAGAAATATACTAGAGAAATATGATAGTAGATTCATGGAAGAATAAGCGACCTAGAAGACAGAAAATTGAACAAGAGTGCACAGAAGAACAAATGGCATGAAAGATGGATAGAATGGAACTGGATCTTAGGGAAATGATGGACAACATGAGATGCACAAATATAAACATCATTTGTGTCCCAGAAGGAGAAGAGAAAAGTAAAGGGCTGGGAAAGTTAGTTGAAGATATAGTTGGGGAAAATTTCCCAACCCTTATAAAAAATATAAATATGCAAATTAAAGAGGCCCAAAGAACTCCAAATAGAATAAATCCAAATAGGCCTACTCCAAGACACAGATTAACTAAATTGTCAAATGTTGAAGAGAAACAGAGAGTCCTGAAAGCAGCACAAGAAAAGCTACCTACTACATACAAGAGAAAACACATAAGATGGAGTTCAGACTACTCAATAGACACCATGGATGCAAGAAGTCAGTGATGGGATATATTTAAGATCCTGAATTAGAAAGATTTCCTGCCAGTAATTCTTTATCCAGCTAAGCTGTCCTTCAAAATTGAGGGTCTGATTAAAATCTTCAAAGACAAAGACTAAGAGAACTAGTCAATAAGAACTCTACCCTGCAAGGAAGTCCTGTCAGCTGAAAAAAAAAAAAAAGACAAGAGAGGGCGGTGTGGAGGAGGGCACATAATTGAAGAATACCAGTAACGGTAATTTAAAGATTAAAGAGAGAGAGGGGTAGAAGAATATACAGTTCTGACAAATAAAAACTAAAGGATAAGATGGTAGATCCAAGAACTGCTTTTACAGTAATAACTTGGAGCGTTAATGGACTATACTCACCAATTGAAAGATTGGAAGAATCATTCAAAAATATAATCCATCTATATGCCCTTTTAAAATATTTTTATTGTCAAACCTTAAAAAGCAAATATACAAACATTGACAACATACAAACATTCCATGGATAGTGTACAATTAATGGCTCACAATATCATCACATAGTTGTGTATTCCTCACCATGATCACTTTTTTGAACAATTGCATCTCTCCAGCAAAGGAAATACATGTATATGGTCTTTACAAGAGATATATATATCTTAGGTCCAAGGACACAATTAGATTGAAAGTGAAAAGATGGAAAAAGATCTATGCAACCTGCAACCAAAAGATAGCAAGAGTAGCTATACTAATATGAGATAAAATAGACTTTAAGGGTAAAGATGTCATAAGAGAAAAAGAAGGACACTACATATTAATAAAAAGGACAATTCACCAAGAGGAAATAACAATCATAGGTGTTTATGCTCCTAATCAAGGAGCTCCAAGGTCCATGAGGCAGACTTTGGCAAAACTTGAGGGAGCAATAGATGTTATAGACAACAATAATAGTGGGAGCTATAGACAACAATAATAGTGGGAGACTTTAATACACAACTGCCCACTATAGGTAGAACAACCAGACAGAGGATCAAAAAGGAAATAGAGAACTTAAACAATTTGATAAATGAATTAGACCTAACAGACATATACAGAACATTACACCCAAAACACCGGGATTTACATTCTTCTCCAGTGCACATGGAATATTCTCCAGGATAGATCATACACTGGGACACAAACTGAGTCTTTATACATTTAATATAATTGAAATTATCTGAAGTACTCTCTCCGACCATAACTTAATGAAGCTGGAAATCAATAATCAACAAAGAACCAGAGCTTTCACAAATATATAGACTAAACAATGCACTTTTAAATAATCAGTGGGTCACAGAAGAAGTTGCTAGAGAAATCAGTAAATATGTGGAGACAAATGATAATGAGGATACAACATGACAGAATTTATGGGATACAGCAAAGGCAGTACTGAGAGAGAAATTTATTGCCATAAATGACTATATTTAAGAAATAAAAGAATGAGAAAAATTGAGGACTTAACTGCATACCTGGAGAATTTAGAGAGAGAACAGCAAACAAACCCCAAAGCAAATAAAAGAAGAGAATACTATGAACAACTAAAAGCCAACAAACTAGACAACTTAGATGAAATGGACAAACTTCTAGAAACAAGTGAATCACCTAAACTGACTCGAGAATAAATAGAAGATCTCAACAAATCAACTACAGGTAAAGAGATTCAATTAGTCATCAAAAATCTTCCTACGAAGAAAAACTTAGGGCCAGATGGATTCATAGGGGAATTTTATCACTCATTTCAAAAAGAACTAACACCAATCCTACTCAACCTCTTCCAAAAAATTGAGGAAAAGGGAATGCTTTTTATGAAGCTAACATCATTCTAACACCAAAACTGGATAAAGATGCTACAAGAAAGGAAAACTACAGGCCAATCTCCCTCTTGAACATCAATGCAAAAACTCTCAAGAAAATACTGGCAAATCAAATCTAATGACATATTAAAAGAATTATACATCATGACTAAGTGGGGTTTATACCAAGAAGGTAGGAATGGTTTAACACCAGAAAATCAATCAATGTAATGCAGCACGTTAACGAATCAAAAGGGAAAAATCACATAATCCTATTGATTGATGCTGAAAAAGCATTAGACAAAATTCAGCATCCTTTCCAGATAAAAACACTTAAAAAGGTAGGAATTGAAGGAAACTTTCTCAGTATCATAAAGGGCATATATGGAAAACCCATAGCCAGCATACTCATTGGTGAGAGACTGAAAGCATTCCACCTAAGACTGGGAATGAGACAAGGATGTCCATTGTCACTGCTGTTATTCAACAGTGTACTTGAAGTCCTAGCTGGAGCAATAGACAGAAGAAAGAAATAAAAGGCATCCAAACCAGAAAGGAAGAAGTAAAACTTTCATTATTTGCAGATGAGATGATAGAATAGGAAGGTTGAATGTTGTTAAGATGTCACTTCTACACAAATTGATCTACAGATTCAATGCAGTACCAATCAAAATCCCAACAACCCACTTTGAAGATTTGGAAAAACTAGTTATCAGAATTATTTGGAAGGGAGAGAGACCCTGAATAGCTAAAGATATCCTTAAAAAGAAGAGTGAAGTGGGAGGACTATCACTTCCTGACTTTAAAGCTTACTTTAAAGCCACAGTGGCCAAAACAGCATGGAATTAGCACAAAGATAGAAGTATTGACCATTGGAATTGAATCAAGAGCGTGGAGATAAACCACCAAATCTATGGACAATTAACTTTGATGAAGCCACCAAATCCACTGAACAGGGCCAGAATAATCTTTTCAATAAATGGGCATGGGAGAATTGAATATCATAGCCAAAAGAATGAAAGAGGACCTCTATCTTACACCTTAGACAAAAATTAATTCATAATGGATTAAAGACCCAAATACAAGAGCCAGTACCATAAAAACTCTAGAAGAAAATGCAGGGAAACCCCTCAAGTTCTAGTAATAGGAGGTAGCTTCTTAAAATTTACACCTAAAGCACAAGCAGCAAAAGGAAGAATAGACAAATGGGAACTCCTTAAGATCAAGAGCTTCTGTGCCTCAAAGGACTTTTCCGAAAAAGGTGAAGGGGCAACTAACTCAATGGCAGAAAATATTTGGAGACCACATAGTGGAAAAGGTTTGATATCCTGTGTATGTAAAAAAATTATACAGCTCAAAAACAAAAGAACAGACCCAATTATAAAGTGGGCAGAGAATATGAATAGACACTTTAATGAGGAGCAAATACAGATGGCTAAAAAGTAAATGAAG